>VZRO01005959.1:316084-345715 GCA_013397915.1 Daphoenositta chrysoptera
CGGGCCCCTGCCCGTGGGCTCGCCGCTGCCGCCCGCCCCGAGATGGGCGGGGCGCGGCAGCTCGCCGCGGGGGCGTGGGCTCGGAGCTGGCCCTGAATGCCCCGTCCGTGGGGAGGGAACCGCCGGCTTCGGGAGGGGAAAAAACCCTGGTGTTGGTTAATCACAGAATCATGGGATGGTTTGGGTTCCGAGGGACCGTAAAGGTCATCTCGTTCCAACCTCCCTGCCCTGGGCAGGAACACCTTCCGCTAGACCAGGCTGCTCAAAGCCCCGTCCCGCCTGAACAGTGCCAGTCATGGGGCATCCACAGCTGCTCTGGGGAACCTGTTCCAGTGCCCCATCACCCTCACAGCAACGCATTTCTTCTGTATATCTAACCTAAATTTCCCCTCTTTCACCTTGTACCCATTATCCTCTGTCCTATCCCTACAGTTCTTGACAAAGACTCCCTCTCTGTCTTCCCTGTGTTCCCTTGAGTTACTGGGAGGTTGCTCCGAGGTCTTCCACAACCTTCTCGTCCGGAGCATGAAGCACCTGTTGGTACACAAACGTGTTCATACATTGCCTGAGGTTACCAATTGACATGACGAAAATGGTGGGGATGTGTCAGAACGTTCCTGCAGTCTGCACTCGGAATGGGATAAGATCAGGGAGCTCTCCCTTGGATGGGAAATATCGTCTGTCAGTGAGGTAGAAAGCATAAGCCCTTTATGCAAGATAATTAACAGACTCTGTCACGGTATGTTTTAAAGCCGTCATCGCTCTAGTAAAAACAGATGCATGTTCTCTGGGACTTTGTTTGCAGAGTGGTTGAGCTCCACTGGGTTCTGCTGGCTGCCGCTGGAGTTCATGCTGCTCTCTTCTTCTAAATCCAAAATTTTTTTCAGCATGGTGTTCCCCGCTGAGTGAAACTACAGGTTTTTTTTTTTGTTATTCACATTAAAAGAAGATAAAAACATGGTTTTCGGCTTTAAGGCAGAATATTAGAACAAATATTAAAACAAACAATAAAAACAAAAAACCCAGAGCAGTTTGAATAAAATAATTCAATATGTTTGACTTCGATATTTAGATATTTATTTAGTATAAATGCCTGCATTTGGTATTTTTTTCTTTTAAGTTATATTTATTTGTAACTTAAAAACTCACTCAGATTACTTTTTCTCACTAGTTAATATGTAGTCATTAGCTTGTACAAAACAGTTCATCCCCTAAAAAAAACCCCAAAACAAAGGAAAAACTAAAATCCCCTAGGCAAGAGGGCGTGCAGAAGGGCGTGAAAATAATATTGTAGAGGAGGAGATTAGAAGAAGTGAGTAGGTGGAAATGGAAACAGAGTTGTGGGCAGGGATTACGTAGTTTTCAGGGTGAGAACAAAGAACCTGAATTTGAAGCAGAAAAGGATGAGAAAACCAGGGATTAGTCTTGAAATGGGATTGACCTGGAATATGTCTTTGGTGGCATTTTGAGTCCAGTGCTTCAGAGGCGGAGGCACAAGGAAGTGAGAAGAAGATATTGTGCATAATAAAATGCTAGCTGCTAGGGTGACATCAATGGAAGTTGATTAGTGATCCATCTAAGAAAAGTATGTTAATTATGTTGTTAGCAGAAGTCAAAATAAAATGTGGACAGGGAAAAGCAGCAACCAAATAGGTTAATTTCCTCTTTAACATATAGGACAGTCTATATGTGCTGTCTTTCCAACAATATCAAATTGATACAAAAGATACAACAATATCAAGTTGATACAATAACTATAGACTATTTATGGACTTCCACCACAAAAGACGTTGAGGCTTTCAAAGCTCAAATGTCAGCAATGTAGAGATAGAGCAAAGCACACGGAAGTAAATGTGTCTTTCACAATATAACTCTCAAGATCGAGGTGAGGTGAAGATGTGAGTGCAAAAAATCATCTGCACTAAGCTCCAGCAAAATGAAGGTTAAACACTGGTAGGGGACCTTTAGAATCCTTAACTCATGATCTGGTCCTGTTCAGTCACAGTTAAATGTTCACAGCTTACTAGACTAATGGGGAAGTTCCCTTGTAGTAGATTTCATGGAAAAATCCATACTGCTTTTTTCTTCTGGTTAAGAGGCCACTTTAGCAACCTTGGGATAGACAGTGCAGCTGTGATAATGTTTGCTCTTGTTTTGTTCTCTGCATTGTAAAGTGTTGTTGACTTCTGTGTGAGAAATGCATTCAAAGGGGAAGACCTTATGAACTCCATACAAGTTACCACTTAATTCCCCAGCAAACCTTTTTGATTCTTTTAAATAAGGCCAATGGAAACTGAAGTCTGCCCTCCCCAAGTTACCTGGTTTGTATTCATCTCACATGACCTCATTCACGGCGGAAATGCATTCCTGGCACAAGGGAATTGTTTACAGTAGAACTGTTTTCTCAATGACTGTGGAACTGGAAACTGAACGCTAACATAAACATCATAACACCACTCCAAACTGCAGTTATACATAAAGCAATACTTAATTAATCTGACCTTCATAAATAACATCACAAAGTGTATAATTTTCAAGAGCGAGCTGGCCAATGTCTGTATATACCCTGAGGATGGGGAGGGAGAAAGAATGGATAAAACATACTCATTACTTTGCTAATTAATCTGCAGAAGAAGCTTCCATACAACAGTGATGTGTTTAAAGAAGGACAGGGAATACAATACAAGTAGATGAAAGCAAAGTATAAGAGCTGTTGCAGCTGTGGTTTTCTGCTTCCTCAGTTTTGTTAATTCAATCTTTCATCAGTTTTTCAGTGACAATATTGTGGTGATGCCACATATTCAATATGAGGCAAAGTGTGGCAACTGTAGAACCAAAGTTATTGTTTAAATATGGAAACAAGTTTGTGAATTGGTAATACTACAGGACAAATGGCTGATATTAGAAATGTCCTTTTGATCTTAAAAGATAAATTCTCCCAAAACACATCAGCATGTAAAAATTCTGGAAACATGTCTTTCTTCCAGAGGCCTTTGGGAGAAGGGATAAAGTTTTGGAAGAGCAGGTGGCATGGTTGCAACCTCCAGCGTCCGGAGTCACTTGTGCCTGACTATTCATCTACTGAATTTTCTGGTTGTGTTTTCTGCCTATTGGGAAGGGGGAGGAAGGACCAGGATCCCATAGACTACACTATGATAAAGCTGGAGACGCCTTGGTGTGATTTCCATCCAGCCTGTCCTACTGCATTTAGAAAAAGAAATAGCAGTGAGAGAGTAACTTCCAAGGCCAAGTAAAATAACTTTTTTCTTTTCTCTTTCCAAAATACCTTACTTTCTTTTCTAGCCTCCCCCTAGCCAATTTTTTTTTTCTTGTAGCAAGCATAGATGTGGCATCTAACAGCCCTCTTAAGAAATTAGCATTAAGGGTTACAAGAGCCATGTTAGTAATTCTGGGATTCCTGGGAAACTCAAGGTTTTAGAATAATGACAGTGGAAATAGGTTGTTCCCGTCAACCAACTTTCATGATCCCTTATCTCTTGAAGAAGAATAATTAATAGGAACACAAGAGCTGCTATACTCCATCAGAAAAGGATCTATCTAACATACTGTCTGTCCCTGACCATTGTCCATAGAGGATACTTGGCAAAGAGGAATGAAAGGATGGCCAGTACATGGAGCTGACAGACGCAGGGTGACTGAAATGTGTATCACACCCAGTTGTCTGCTTGGCTACGCTTTCCCAAACAAAAAACCAGCCCTGCTGTAGCCGTACAACAACTCGTGTGCTGGTGGTGGTGCTGGCAGAGATCACAGAAGTGTCTTTGTCTTGCAGGGCCCCACAGCTCCCAGAGCAGTGCTCAGGCCACAGCACCCTGTTCAGGTAACCTCTCTGCTGGGAAAATGTCAGCCTAACCCTGTGGGTCTCCCTGGAAGGAAATTTCCAGCGCTGCTGCACTGTGTATACCTCCCAGGAGGTGCTTGCTTGCAGCAGGGCTGGATCCCAGTGCTCTCACAGCCGCCAGCCCTTGCCACGAGGAACACGGGCAGGGCTGATGGCCCAGGGGCTGCTGCAGAATCACTCCCCAGGGCTGTGGGCACACAGGCAGGCAGTGCTTGTAGGCAGCCGGGGCTCAGGTCGAAGCGGGGCTGCCTGCTGGGAGCAGAGGAGGTGTTGGTGCCTGATCGTGTGCTACAAAAGCAGGTGACATGTACATATATATAGCCCAGCCACCAGCCTGCTTCCCCAGGGCTGCTGCAGCTGCTTTGGGATGAACGCTCTGCAAACAAAAATGCTCAAAGCACTGTTTGAATAAGAATTTTGTCTTCGCACTGTACTTGAAAACTTATTTAATTGCTTAACGTGTTTGGCATAGGTATTAGAAAGAAAAAAAAAAGGAAAACAATATTCAAAATTAACTGCTTGAAAATGATGAACCATTGTATGTTACAATTTTTTTTAATTTTATGCTGAAGAAGTAACTGTACTGATATTTTGAATGTTGAGCACTAGATCTATTGAAATAAAATTAATGACTACCCAGTAGTAAAAGAAAATCTTTAATTAAAGAAGACATAAATAACACTTGTGACCAGGATGATCGTGAACTTCATTTAGTATATGTGTTTCTTTTCCTTTCGTACACCTACAAATACCAGACTTCACATGGGAACAATTTGCTGTTCACACTTGGACATGAGACTCCTTTAGCTTGCTAAATATTTCTAGGGATGCTGTGGATTGTGGGCTGGAAGAGAAGGCTGAGCAGCCTACCTTCTCCTCAGGTGGCATGGAAAAGTACTGCTGAAAGCCAGCAGGCACGGGAACAGGAGGGAAGAGGCTATGGCTGGTCTCTGCACTGAAAGGTTCGGAGCTAAAACATACGTAAGTATCTGCAAGAAGTGAATGCAGGGCCTTTCACACAGGGACATCCACTTTGTCTCTTGACAAAAGAGCACCCACTATCGACTGGTCTTATCACCTCAAAAATTATATTTAAGCAGATGATTACAATGCAAGTTCATGTTACAGGATAGCACAGCTGATTTTACAGATAACAGCAGTTGTCTGAGTAGATGAAGCTCCAGAGACACCAACTGTGTGTTCACCTGACACTGTAATAATACCCCCAATGCCTCACTGCCACTGCCACCTTATTGCACTTATCCCCTGGGAACCCTCTACTGGGCCACAATCATTGAACATGTACAGGAAAATGCACTATACGACTAGAAGGGATACATTGGGGAGTTTGAAAATGCAATTCCACCAAAATCACCTTCCTTTCGGGTGTAGTACCATTTTTTCCACTACTTATTGTATGTTGACTGCTGGGTAAGGAGATTCTTTTATTCCTAATGAAAAGCAATCCTTTTTTTTTGATAAGCAGACACGCCATAGCCTTTACTGGAGAAAGCTTAGTGCTTGTGTTTTGAAGGTCTTTGTCATAAAATTGGTCTGTAGAGCCATTCTTACAATCAACAGTATTTCAAGAAGTGACACATGGAGTGGAGTTTCTCTGGCTTTCCACACCTTCCCCCTGCAGCCTTCCACTTGTCAGCACTGCTGTACAGCTTTTCCTCCTTTTCCAGTGAAATCAGTTGCAACTCCTATCCTGCCTCACAGTTCTCCAGCTGGTTGCAGCTGCCCCCTTTCCCCAGTGTCCTAAGGAAGAGCCGAACTGCTGAGTGCATAAACCAAGGATCTGCCCACCAGAGGGATCAAAGATATGCATTGCCTGGGAATCTGTGCTTCAGGGAGATGGAAGAGAAGATGCCAGTGCTGTGCTTACTGTGGGGTGAAAACTGACTCCTGCTGAAAACTGGATAATGAGAGAAAGGGAAGAGTCTCACAGGCCTGAGAACTCCCCTCCCCCTTTGTTTAACAACTCAGATAAGAGTAATGTGAGGCTTGCCACGGCTTCACCTTCCCTTGGCCCCTACTCGTCTAGAAAATCCACAGCTGCTACAGCTACACTCTCTAAGCTCGTATTATTACAGAGAGAGCTTTAATACAGAATTTCATCCATGGAGAAATTAGTTCCTTGGTCACTGTACTCTTTTAGGTTTTCAGGTAGAAACTCTAGGTGGACAGCTGAAGGAGGGAGCTTTTTCTGGCTGTTTTCAACTATGTCCCTTAGGAGTTACTATTGAAGCTACTACATTGCTTGCTCAGTGTTTGTATCATGTTTTGCATTCCCTCAGAGACAGTCTTTACCTATTACTGTCATCATTACCTTCCTGGATATGTATTTTCATGAATGCTTTCACTTTTTAGCCAGATAGGGAACGTTTTTGTAGTTCAACTTGCAGCAACTTCATTATTTAATAGCTGCGCCCAAGCCACTCACGTGTTTTTCAAAAATAGGAACAATTTTCTCCTTTGTATCATGCCTTTGGAAACACGTCCAGGTAATGTTTAAAGATTGAGAGGTCCTAAACTTACGTGAGTTTTCTCTGCTTCAGGACTAAGCTGTAAGTTACACCACTCCAGTCAAGCCATGTCTATTATGCTCATGTTCATATGACTGGATCTTGTTACAAAAGGCCAAATTAATGATTTGCAGTCTTGGTAGGCCTCTGGTTTTCTCAAAAACTTACCTTTTGTAGGTGATCTTGGGTAGTTGCTGCACTTGCAAACCACCACATTGCTCCCCAGGTCTTCTTTGTGCCTCTCACTGACAAGTGTAAGTTTCTAGAGCTGCCTGCCCTCCCCCACATGGCTGCGTGGGACTCCTTGTACTCTCCCATTGCTCTTTGCTGTATAGCTGCACTCTTAAAAATACCGGAAGAACTGAAGTTACCTCCTCCAGGTTCATGCCAGGTTCTCTGTCAAAGTAATTCAGACAACTTTGTTTGCTCAATCTTTTAACATGAATTAAGTGTGTTTCCAGTTCCAGGTAACACACAGGATATTGACAGCACTGGCAAGAGGCTGGTGTTTGTTTCTTGAATGAAATTACACAACCTCTGCCCTTGCCATCAGTCCCTGCTAATTTATCTTTGGCACGCACTGCAGAGAAGCTGCTGCTATGCAATTGAAACTTAGAAGATGTCTTGTACATAGCTCTGTTTTCCCTCTCTAACCCAAGAAACAGGTACAAAACAGGTTGCTGAACACAAGGAATTCAACCATTCCTCCCCCTTGCACTGCTACCAAGTACATCAGAGTTGCTTGTGCTCCTCCAAGTCTGTCTCCATCCTCTAACAACAGTACAGTCCATTGCCTTCCTGCTGTCAGCCTGGGAAAGGACAGCATGTACAGATGGGCCTGATGCTTTGAAGGGAAAAACAGAAATCACAGAACACTCTGTCAGCTTCTGCTTTGTTGGATATAAACTTGCTTTGCTATAAACACTGCAGAAATATTGGAACATAAAGAGCTTTGAAATAGGATTCAAAAAGAAATCAGTGCTTTATCTTCTGTTTGAGAAAGAAAAAAAATGGTGTGAAGGACAGAGGGTAAGTCAGACAAAAAAAGAAAGAAACCGAAATTTTAAAAACAGCAAAAACCCCAGAAAATTAGTCAAAAGCAACAGGAAAGAGCAGGCAAAAATTGCCAATTAACATCCACATCAAAGGAAAATTCTCATCAAAACCCTTTTCTTCTTCTAAGAAGCATCATGCATTTCCAGCATGTACTGCAGTGAAGCGAGCATGCTTTATACAAAAGGAGGCCCAAGAGAATAAGCCAAATAGCCTCAAAGCTTGTGGAAACCATTTTACCCAGCTGACAACTAGGACAAAACCCCATAGGAGCCCCGAGTGTCAGCACTGCTGCCCTTGTTCACCAGTAAACTTCCACCCTGTGCCAGCTCCAGGGCATCCGAAGCACAGACCCTACACGTGTTTCTCTGGATTCGTTTACCCCATGTAGAGTCTCAGATTGCCCAGGAAGATCAACAAGACTCTGTTGTTCCACCGCCCCACAGAAACCCCATCAATACCTCAGCACATTTGTTCCCAGCTGGACTGGGTCCATCTAAACCTGGAATGGGCAGGCACCTCGCAGTGCTCCAGGTGCTGGATGGAGGTAACTTTGCAGTGCCTCCCTGGTGTGCATTGGGGGGGCGGTCACACAGGACCCTGCGAGGTTTTGACCTGTTTGTCACCAGCATTCCTACAAATGGGTGTGCACGTGTGCTCTCTGTGCGAGTTTGGGCCACGGCAGTGTCGTTACAGGGACACCCCTTCTGTCCTGACGCTGGTGAAGGGACACTGAAGACGAAGGGTGGGCAGAAGGGTTTAGGCTCTGTCAGCAGGTCCCGTGGCTCCTGTGGAAACTGTGGCTATGCTGCAGCTAAACCAGCTTTGCTGTCAGGCAGGCACAGTGCCCTGCTTGCTCCCACACTGGCAGGGGACACGTGCATCGTGGGCATGAGCTTTTTGGGCAGGTAAAAACAACAACAAAAAAAGAAAACATTTTAAAATTATAGTGACAGAGCAAGGCAGGTCACAAAGGTACCAGTCCACATCAAAACAAGAACAGGTATAAAGATTAAAACAATAGTAATTTCTTTGCTATTCAGTTGTCTATGGAGCAACTAATAGCTGTGATTAATTAATTAAAACAGCATTAAAATCTCAAGTGAGTTCGTGCCCCGTCAGACAAGAGCATGAGCATTTCAACTGGCAATTTAAATGGGACATTTGAAAACAGTAATCAGTTATTTTTTCCAGATTTTCTAAAATCCTACATAAAGCAAGGCTCTTGATAGGTCAGAGCTTGCCAGCTACAGCCCATGCTCCAGCTTTAGGAGGAGAGGAAGAAGAAATGATAATTTGAATTTATATAGTTTTAATTTTTTCCTAACTTTCTGTTGGGCAAACAATTCACCTGACTCTGCCAGAGCCTAAGTCACAGCTGCAAGTAACAGTCCCCATTTGCCATTGTATTTCCTGAATGAGATGGTGATATTAATAGCCACTGTCCCAGTCCCTTGCCTAGCTGACTCGCTACTGCTGAGACATGGACAGAGAAGCAGCAGAAGGCAACTACTCCAGCTGAGATTTTTGTAACAAATTACCTGTGGATGGTCATCGGGCCGACAACAGAATGAGTCAGAGGAAATTACTGTTTATAGTTGACAGAGCACATGTGACACTGAGCATGTTTGAAAGCAAAGTCCCTGCCTTGAACAGCTTGGATTTAAATAAGTTGAGGCAGCAGAGGAGGAGCAAGGGCAAGCAAAAGCAAGTCCTACCCATTCATGTCACAGTGCCTGATAATAGGTCACCAAGCAGGAAAGAAAACTGGCTGCATTATCAACATCAGGCCTGTGTCAGGTGTCAGTGACTTATTTCCTGGAGATGCCTCAAAACACAACCAAAGCCTATCTAGAAGGGAAGTTGCTCCTGCTATGATGCAGATAGGACATTGTATTGTTTCCATGACTAATGGTTGAGAAGTTCATCTAAACTTCACCTAAAGCCCAAAAATGTCAAGTATTTTTGCAAAAGACTAGCAGGTTGTACATGTGGCAGGTACCATGCACAGGTGGCACAGACAGATGGAGATCCAGTGTCCCCAAACTCGGAACTGACATGACAAAGCAAAGAAGTATCCTTGAGTATTTATTCATCAAGTAGGAGCCTCTCAGGTAGAAAGGCTGCAAAGGCAAGTAAACAGAAAATGTCACAAACCAGCAACCTAATCGAAAAGCTCCCATCAGAAGGGTGTGTGTGCATGTAGAAGTAGGGAGGGAGAGGAAGAATTGTAATTAGGTTACAGGGACCAAAAGATAAAAACAGGACAATCTTATCTAATACCTGGGCTGTCACTACACAAATGCCAGGACAGAGGATGAACGACCAATTAAATGAGTTTTTACGCAGCTAATTATGATGACAGAGGATTTGTGGAATAAAATCCCTAGATTAGTATGTTAATAAAAAGCAAAAGAAAAATTGAAGGGGTAAGCACTAAAGCTACGCCACAAGAGCTACAACAAAAGCTGCCTGCTCAAGAATAAAAGGAACAATGTTTTGATAAGAATTAATTATCTGCTGGAATAGCAGCACAGTATGAAACAAACAGACCACTGAGTTCTTGCAATAGTTTACCTAAGTTACAGGAATGGCTTTAAGTCAACCATGATTACTAGGGTGAAGCTGGTTAAGACCAAAAACATGTATGGAAGCCAATCTTGAAACAAGCTTGTCATTCTGGAGGAAGGAAAGACTAAACAGCAAAATGAAGATGTTCCTACATATTTTAACAAATTCAGAACTATTAAATAGCTTCCTGTCACGATCATCCTCAGAAGAAAAACAAGAAAAATGTGGAATATTCTTATTAAGAACACTAAATAAACACCAAAAGTAGATCAAAACACCTGACCAGAGAACATTCAGCAGCTTCTTTGCTTCAGTTGACAAAAAGAGCAAATTCTGACAGGCAGGAACATGAAAAAAGCAGATTCCAGAGTATCTCCCTCAGCTACATTTGTTCTGCTCCACTAATTAAAACAAAAGCATATAACTATATTCAAAGACCAGCAGACTTGAAAAGCCAAACCAAATGAAAAACATGAAGAGATTTCTGGAAAACTTAAAAGATTTGTGTGTTTTTGTTATGGTAGACAAGGACAAAAAGGCATCATGTAAATCAAACAGCTGTGGAACTTGATGTCAGTCAGGGAATGTAGGAAAAAATATAAGAAGGTAATTTACTGAGCTATTCTAACCTTGTAAGTATGTGCATCAAGAGATACACCACAAGTGGCAGGAAATCCAGAACTCAATGTCAGCGTGAAGAAACCATCTGTGAAGGATGCAAGCACATACACAAGTGATTTAATCGAAAAATTATTTTACACACAGGAAGGAAAATGACATTTTTTCATATTGCAGTCACAGTAAGCAGCAACACCAGAAGGTATGAAAAAAATTTGTAAGCTAACCAGACAAAGATGAAACTTCGTTAAAAATGTACAACTAATTTGTCCAGTGTTTACAGAGGTTTTGATTGTTCAAAGCAAATACAGTCTTTCATGAATTCTTTGATTTAGAATATTTTCAATTAACACTGAAAACTAAAAAGTGATTTTGCACACTCCCTCATTTGGCTATCATCTACTATGGATAACTTGGCTAAGAAGCTTGGTGATGTATGTTAATTTATCGTCATTTTACAAAGACAGCAAACCAAAAAGTTGCCCTTGTAGCTGCAATTCTATGCAGCAAAGTTTATTTGGAATATATTTCTAAAAACAACTTTCAACATCAAATATTAAAGGTTCTGTTACAGATGTCATCTGAGCAAGCAGCAAGATGTAAATTTAAAACATACAGTATATATTTCTTTTGCATTAAAGATAAAAGATTACACAATTACGCATATGGAAGCCCATAGGACAAATCTGATTACCACAAAAAGGAAAAAAAAAACCCCAAACCTAAAAAAAAAAACGTTCCTGAGAATTTTAAGATTGCAGGATTGCAGTAAGGACTCTCATTTTTAAAAAGGTCAAGAGACAAACACTTCAGACAGTGCCTTCAAACCTCTGAACGACAGCCATGCTAGTATGTGGCTCACTTCTAAAGTGTTCACAAGAGAAAACTACAAATGAGATCTTGTTGCAATGAGGATTAAGTTTTAAGATAGTTACCTGTACCTACACTGGAATTCCTGCCCTCACCCATTCCCTCTCCTGCCATCCCCCCAAAAGCTGACAGAAAGATTTGCAGCCCACAGAGTCACACTTACACATTCTCATGTAAGACAAAGGTAAAGCTGTGTAACTGAAGAATTTTGGAAAAAATGTTTCATCATGTTAGTAAAAAAAAGCTCAGCACCTTGCAGATCAAAGAATATTTAACTATTTTGTTTGGCTATTAAACACAGAAACAAAAGTCTAAGAAGATAATAAAGCAGTAAAAACTTGAATATAACATTGAAGAAATACTCAACATAGCTGATGTTGTACTACAACATTTTACTTCATTTAAGTACAGAAAATGTCACCCATCCTATGATTTATAAAGTACACAAAATAAGTACATAAAAGAAACCAAACCCCATCAAAAGATGATCATATATGTGCATATGTACATAGAACATATACACCTCAAATGTGCAAATTTCTTTTAATGCAAGTTAAACAAAACATTTGCAGGATAGAGTTGTACAATGATAATGGAAGATAAAGTATTCTACATATCCTAATGGTGTTTTGTATCTACAGCCAGTGCAAACTTACAAGGCACAAACTCAATGCTGATGCTGTAGTGTTGTAAGTTACATTCAGGCACATCTCCACTCGCAGTTCTGCAGAAAAAGAACAATGGAAGTGCTACTTCTATACTAAACTGCCAGCCTTCTCTCACAGTTTAAGCACTAAATTGATGTAACCTATATGCTACAGTTACCAGTGGGGTTTTGGGTTAAGTTATCACTGGAAAGGCTGTGGCTAAAACATCTGTTCTAATGTCCTTGCATGTCAAATATGCTATTTCCCAAAATACCTCCCAGACATTCTCCAAAGACTACATATACCTTGCCAGCCTCAACGTGTGGGATCTTACAGGGTATTACTAATGCTTTTTTCTAACTTCAGGCAAAACTTCTGCAGGAAGTGAATCCAGATTTTAAAAACCAAAACAACAAATTAAACAAATTCAAACAACCTCCCAAGAAAACCAAAACACCTTCTGAGTTACTTGCATTTAACAAACTTCTGTTAAATTGCATAGTGCCAGTGTGTACCAGCTAGTACAGAGTGAAAAACGAAAGCTTGCTGTTTAAGGCAAAATTTTAACACAGCAAAGCAGAAAAAAGCCAAATAAAAGGTCCATCAATATTTAATCAAAGTACTGGCTCATGTAGTCTTATCCTCACAGTGTCTTCTTTCTTACTTTAACAGCAAACCCACACTTGAAGTATGCTTGATTAGAAAATTTTGTTGTGTTTTCCCAAACGAAATGAGAGCAATATGTATGCTGATTGACTGATACTAAAAACACCTGACAAATATGTTCTCTCCCACCCCTTAAATAGGTTTTTGACCTTACTGGGAGTTAAAAACTCACTGGTATCCAGGTCTAATATACTACCTAAAATGGAACTAGTAATTTAAAGCTTTCTAGTATTTATTAGACATTACCACATCACTTTGCTGTCTCACCCTAAAACTGCATTTTTGTATTATTTTTCAATAGAAGACATTTAATAGACATCTGAGGAAAACAATACAATATAAAAGCTTAAGGGTCTTTGCAAAGGTATCTTCTATTCCTTCTGCAAAGTAAGAAGGGAGTGATTTTATTGGCATTTATTTGAATTGCCATCAATAAAGACACAAGAATACTTTAAAAGAAAAAAAAAAGTTCTAATGCTTCACACATATCTTTGGTTTAGCCCTCCTGACCAAAGTCTTCTGTAAACTTCTTTAACTTCTCCAGGTCCTGTTCATTAACTGTTGGTTTTGTGCTAGCAAGCGACCTGAGCATATCGGTCTGTCAGAAAAAAACAAAGAAGTGTTTTCAGAAACAGTACCACTGCTAGCAATTTTGCTGCCAGGACACATATGCATTAAAAAAACAATTAAAAAGTTCCTATTTACACAAAACTTTAAGTAAGCCTGAACACTTCTGCACCGAGACAGCATTTTGACCCTTTGAAGACAGACAATGGTCAGTGAGTTTTCCAGTAACAAAACCACAACCTCAGGTTTAGGTTGAGCCACTCATCCATTCAAGTTTTATTCGTCTCTTTTTAGAAACGAACTGAACTTCCATTTTTTTTTTTGGTCAGTTACTATTTTCAACACATGATTAACTACAGCAGGTTAAGTGGAAAATAATCAGGGGTTCCCATGTACTCTTCACAGTCCAGCAATGTAGAACAGTAGTTTGTGATTAATCCCTAGCTAAGTTTTACTGCTCGTGACTGGTAATTTCTGTCTCTTCAATTCAGTCAATTTCCTAGATAAATATCTAGATGTGAGGAAATGGAGTTTAGAAAAAAATTCATACATCTATGAAGTTGAAAACAGCAGTTAAAATACACTATGAATACAAAGGGGAAAGAAAACTAATCAATTCCTAGCCAAGGGCAACTGAAAAAGGTAAGATACCCAACACTTCACATTACTATAAAATTATGGGTAAATCTAAAAGTTAGTATCATGATTTTCTATGTGTGATATTTGTCTTATCAGACCAGAGGCACCCTGCTTAAAAAGGATTAAAGCCTTGTCTTTTAAGGATGAGAACTGATTTTGGACACTGAAACAGCTGACTTTAGTGTATCAGAGCCCAGGTACCATTAGGAGCACACAAGGAACTGCAGTCTTTAATTCCAGGAAAGACTGATTAAAAATCCAATTAGACCATGCAGGGAGAAGTTTTAGGGCAGGCCTGCACCTGCATAAATCTTTTTCTGCTTCCTCAGTATGCAAATAGACACAGGAAATTCTTTTCTGAAATACAGTGATGGTTCTATGTACAAAGCAGTGCCTGTGATCCCCATGAAATGCATTGATTTCTTTCATTCCTTAGAGGACTGTTTGCACACAGGAAACTACAGCAGCAGATTTGTTATTAAGTGCTTCCCACAAACTTTGTACTTGTATTCAGATTTTTCTCCTGCTGCTGCTCTTGGGGAAAAATACAGAACGAGTGTCTAGCAATTACTTTTTTCTTAAGCAGTGAACCAAAATTGAAAACTGTCTCACATATTTTATTCCATAGGCCAAAACAAGTATTTTAATATGCACAAAGAAAACAGCAGAAAGAGCTGTATCACCTATGATGAATTTTAACCAGAACTACCATTACATCCAAAATCTTCTTACATTTTGGTTTTTATACTTGTACCTATTTCATGGGCAATATTTACCTATAGCAGATCCCTTCCCAATTTCCAGTGAATGTAATTTTCTGTTTCCCAGTATTTATGCCACAGTGATGAGACGAAAGTCTCATCAGTATCACGGCGCAGGAACTCCAAAGGTTTTGAATGAATAAAAGCCAAGTGAAAGAACAGTGGAAGAGCCAGATACTGTCTATGGATGAGAGGATGGCAGCTGCATGCCAGCAGACAAGAATAAGAAATGTTTTTCAGGGATAGACAGCTGTCTTTTTTATAAGCATGCCATACTGTAGTGCTGTATGTTGAGAATTCAAATGTTATCTGGTATGCCCAGCACTTCTGTAAACAAACATCTCATCCAATTGTCCTGAAAAAGACTCTTTATCTTAAAACCTTTTCAGAGTTGTGCAAAGCGAGAAAGAAATGCTACAAAGAACACCTACCATGGAAACTTTAGGCTCCAGTAATTTATCACCTGGGACCTCCATCCATGTCATTTCTATGGCTTCAGGATCACCTGGAGAGCAAGGGGTGAATAAATCTACCATCGTATTTGGATTTGACACTGATGGTCCTTTTACCTAAAAATAAGAAAACACTCAGTTTATAAGAGCTTTTATTTTAAAGACAGAAACCAGAAGCTGAACAGCACCCTAAGCAAAAACATTCCTTGATTTTATGCAGATGCCCTACCCATTGGGAAGACACGTCCTGTGAAAGAGATATTGTACAAGTGTACTGATATTATTCACCTTGAAAACATGCAGCTGTAGCCAGGTACTTAAATTCACATCAGGTCAAATCCCAAAAGCCACATCCTCCTAAGACTGAGGATTCCTGTGGAAAATGGACATGCCAGGAAATCTGCTTGGAGAAGACCACCCTCCCCGGTCCCTGGTCACTTCAGGAGTTCATTCATCACTAGTTCAGAGCCCTCTCAGTGCGTTTCGCCCTGACCTGCCGCCTTCCCAAGCTCCCGGCACCTTTCCCGGCACCACCAGAGCAGCGCTCCGGAGAAAACAGCGCCGCCTAGCGGGAGCACAAAACAGCCTTTTTTTCCCCACTGACTGGCTATGGACAGAACCGGGTTTGCTATTTCAAACTGCATTTAGAGCAAGATGCTGGAGAGCAGATTGTCGTGTTCAAAATGCACTCTGACAAACCTGCATTATCACACATGGCAGGGAAATTTTACAGTTATTTACTGACAACTGAGGAAAGCTCTGTTGAACTGAGGCAAGTCGTCTGTAATAATGCAAATAATAAGGCTAAGATTTTGCTTAGAAAAACACAAAATCACATCCAATCAAAGCATTAACAATACTAGTGGAATCAACTTGGCTTGTGTCAGAGCCTTCAAAGTATTTCAGTTGTGGGTTTTTCCTTCCTTTTTTTTTTCTTGAGCAAAAATAAGATGCAAGAAGTCCTTTTGAAGTTGTTCTGCAAACTGTGACAATTGAGGTTATTTCACTGCTCCATGGCAAGCTGAAACATGCTTCAGATTGTTCCAAATTTGAACAAAATGCTAAAAGCTAAATGCCCTTTAACCAGACATGCCATTGTCACTTAAAGTTAACAACAGATAAATACTTCAGACATCACTGCTTAAGGGAAGGAAGCATCTAGAAAATCCCTGATGTATCAAAATAACTATTTATCAACAAATGCAGCTTACATCACATTGTCACTGTGAGTTGTTCCCAGAAGTTAAACTTAATGTCCTCTCATATTCTAGACCATACTGGATTTAAGTGTGTCTTTATCTTTGAATCTTAAGCTGAATGAGTTAATTGGAAGAAACTACATCGAAAAAAAAAAGAGCCTATCTTCCAAGTGAGTGTAGCTGTTCAGTTCAGGGCCTTTAACCCTTTTATGTCAGGTTGAGTTACTGGTAAAAAAACTAATTGTAACTGAGACGACAAAGAACTGCTGCCAACACAACATACATGGTACTTAACAGCTTAGGATCTGAAATTTTTCCTACCACACCTGCTCTTTTAAAAAGCAACAAATTAAAGCTTCCTTTTACAGCAATTAGCACCTCTGAAGAATATCCTGACCCACCATCACCCAAGATACATGGATTTCTGTAAAAATCAAACTTTGCACTAAAAACATTAACAGAAAGTACCTTTAGTCTGGGTCTATTTTAAAATATGCTATACAGCAAAATAAAATTTTATTAAACTGATACACGTTGTATCTATTTTAACATCTGTTTATAACCATTGATATCACCACTCCTTTACTTTCAATTTAAGAGTGTAATAGTTTACAGGGAACAATTAATTTGACTGAACAAGGCCCATCTCTGCAAATTCTCAGGGGGAAGGACATTCCCAGATTTAATGGATTTAGACTGGTGGTAAAGAGTGCCAATTGGTTCTTGTTCAGGTAAAGTTTCTGAGATCCAAATATTGTGAAGAAATGTTTCTTAAGTCACTACATAGCATGTAGAGGTAACTGGAAGATAAGCCAAACAATATAGTTTGAATAGGCTCTTTGGTGTGCACCTATATAAAAGTGAACTGGTTTTTACATTACAGCAGTGTAAATGAACCACAGACCTTGCTCAGCTGTGTTGCACCTTTACTACTGTCAAAAGTAACACTGATTCAATGTTTCTACCAGAACTCTACAAGAACCTTAATTTTTTCAGTTTGAAAAATATGCCAAGTAAACAGAATGTACTCAAGTATAATCCATCTGTTCTCCAGTGGATGAGGGATACATTTTTTTTTCCAGCATGTTATGAACCACTTAACTTGAAATAGAAAAAGAGCACTTCTGTAACGTTGCCATTTAAGTCAAACTGCAAACTGAATGCTTTTAACACTCTCAAGAGACGTTAAGAGACAGAGCATGAATATTCAGAAATTAGCTTCTCCAGACTTACAGCACGACCTAGGGGGCTATGAGGAAAGGAAGAAGTTCTCCACAGAAAATTAAAGGAAGATTTATAAACATGCAGTATTACCCCAAACCAAATTCAGTTTATTTGCAAGGAATTTTCAAAGTAAGACTCTTCTCATAGGTGAAATAACTTGAAAAATTTTGATTCCTACTTACTTTTTTAAAGTGGGTCGCTGATTGCACTTTTCTAACAGGCTGCATCAGTGCATCACGGACTATGATGCTTATATCTGCACCAGAATAGCCATCAGTTCTCTTCCCAAGCTCTCGATAATCTGATTCTTGTAGCTCATTTGGAGTTGAACCAAGGTGAAGTTTGAACATTGCAACCCTGGCATGGTCTTCAGGTAAAGGAATATAAATACGCTTCTCAAACCTGGTTTAAAAAACAAAAAACCAAAATGTTCCCAAGATGCCAGCTCACGCAGGTGCACAGTGGAAAGAGTTCATGCAAATGAGTATATAGTTTGATCCTAACAGTATTAGAAAGAAGCAGTTTCAGTACAACAAACCGTAAAAAAAAAAATCTGAGGCAAATATTCAGCAACCTGTACTCATTTATAAATAATACTTCAGTTAGTATAAGCTAACATCATAATATAACAACTGCTCCCTTTACATTACAAAAACCTCCTCAGATGTTTTTCCAGCAGAGTTTGAGTCTTAAAAGAAAAAACTGAGAGGAAGGAATCTTTGAGTGTTGAAGTGTATTTGAAGAGATTTCACACTCAAAGAAAGAACTGCCTGATAACAAGTTTATGCAACAACTTTCTACGGTCTCCAGCTAAATTAAGAAAACACCATAGATGGAAGTAATTTTGAAGTCATTCTCAAGAAAATATTGGTAACTGCAGTTCCTCCTTTGAAGCAGCATCTGTTCTCAGAGTGGAGATTACCTCCCACCAACAAAGTAAGAGCAACTCCAAATTCTCCTGAACACAATTAACCTGACACACGACAAAGTGGCCCAAATCCATGAAAAATTAATTTTATTACAGTTATTGTTGTACAAGTTCCTTAAAGTCTTGTGAGCAAGAGCTAGGGAATTTCTCTTTCGTGTTGCTGAGAATGAGAAAATTGTTTGGCTTGAGAGGGACTTTATAGATCACAAGTTCCAACCCTCCTGCCAGAGGCAGGGACACCTTCCCCTAGACCAGCTTACTCAATGCCTCATCCAACCTGACCTTGAACACTTCCAATGATGGGATATCCACAACTTCTCTGGGCAACCTGTGCCAGTGTCTCACCACTCTCATCATAAAAAATTTCTTCCTTATACCCAGTCTAAACCCATCCTCTTCCAGTTTGAACAACTGCCCCGTGTCCTGGCATTACAAGCCTGGGAAAAAAACCAAGGAACATCTCTCCATCTTTCTACTAAGCTCCCTTTACATATTGCAAGGCCACAATAAGGTCTCTCTGGATCCTTCTCTCCTCCAGGCTGAACAGCCCCCACTTTCATAGCCTGCCTTCAGAAGAAAGGTGTTCTGATCATTTTCATGACCCCCTTCTGGAGCCACTCTATCAGGTCCATGTCTGTCTTTCACTGTGGATCCCAACCAAAGCTGGAATTTCAAGAATGACTTGAAATTTTCAGCAACACCTTCACCTCTAAAGCTGGCTCATATAACACTAGAGTCATACAGATGGGAAGTGACATCTGGACCTGGTCCAACCCCAAATCAAACTGAAGTACAGCCAGTTTGAATTAAGTATATAAATAAAATTCAGTGTCAGTCACAAAAAAATCAATGATTCTTTAGCCTACAAAAATGGCCATTATCCAAGCTGTGTCCTCATCACAACATAATCCTATTTGCCACATAACTATATCTGTCCTCTGCTTGCTCTGCAGCTCAGAGAAAGATCCAACTAATCAGGTACAGGCAGACCTGTATCTGCAAAAGTCCTTTATCTGCAAAACAACAGTTAAAAATTACAAGGTATGCCTGACCAGTAGAAAAACATGCTGTTTTTGAGTAAGGTTACATTTCCATGAAAGAACTCAAGCTACTCACCAGTTTGTTAATAGCTGAAAAGGAAACCTCTACCTTCTTGCCCTTCTGAGGCATGTATTTTCTAACTTGTCCCCCAAGTCCACCAGAAAACTAACAAGCAAGCACAAAACTCTGTTTCTTCAAGCATAATCATCTAACCAAGAAATCAGATAAACTACAGGGCCAATATAAGAGTGAACAACCTACCTCTCCGAAGGGGCAAGGGGCTATTGGTTTGTCTAAGTCCACTTCACGGAACTGAGTTGCAGAACATTAACCATAACTGCAAACATGACCTGGATGAACACTTCAAGTACTCTCTGGCTGAAGGCTCACACCAGTTACAAATTTCACACCATGAAAAAAATGGCATCATACCTTCTCCTGATAGCAGAATCCAAAACCCAGGGTATGTTTGTTGCTCCTAAGACCAAGATTCCTTCATTGTCAACACCAACCCCTATATCAAGGCAGAAATAATTTCGCTGTTTAGATGATGAACAGAGATCTTTTAAAAAGTCATCAAAATTTAATGGGGTGGAACTGCAAATATTTTTAGTGTTCTCATACAAGCTACACTTCAAAATAGTAACCTAATTTCTCTGTCTGATTCTGAAAACCAAATGAACTTACCTTGCATCTGGACCAGAAATTCCGTTTTTATCCGTCTAGCAGCCTCGCTTTCATTTTCACTTCTTGACCCACAGAGGGAATCTATCTCATCAATGAAGATGATAGAAGGTTTGTTTTCTCTGGCAAGCTGGAACAAGTTTTTCACTAATCTTAAAGAAGGAAACAGCTTTAGCTATATTAATAATCACAACAGCAAAAACACGTGACTTCAGATTGTGATACAGTCATTTCCTTTAGAGAAAGCAAGTAAAAAAAAGCATTAACATAAAGCTACTCAAAGACACAACATTCTTTCAGCTCCAAGACTCAGAATTATACTGAACAAGAGAGCCCAACCATTATGCTAGATATAGAAAAAAATTGGAGCACTCCAGGCATGGTTTTGCAACCAGTTTACACTTCTACATGACAGCCTGGACTATACGAAACTACCACTCTAGAAAGATTCAAAAGAAAAAGGCTTTCTCTTAACATTTCTAACTGAAATTAATTCTAGAGATTTTGTAAGAAATAACATGTATCTTTATACAACTTCACATACTAAATAATTTTTACATGATAAGAAACATTTGTTTGCAAAGCAAACAAAACAACCTAAAACCAACCCCAAAATACTCCTAGCTATCTCTCATTAACACATTTTACTAGGTTAAAAAGAAAAATAAATAGGAACATGCTGGGAAATTCTTCATATTACAGCATTAAATCTCAGGCAATAGTTTCAAATGAAGTCAAACATAAAATCTAATGCCAAGCTAGTCTCCAGTTCTATATTCCTTTTGCAACAGAAGAAAAGAAGCTTAAGGTTTCCAGCTTTCTGGGGAAAATTTGAACTCAGTTCGAACACTTTATCTAACAGCCTTTCTTCCTCATTCCATCAACTTTAAATAGTGTTGCTCAGTTGTCCCACACTTCAAACTATTAAAGCATGGTTGTGACAAGTATGCTTATCATTATATGAAAATCCTTTCTCTACAAACCCAGAGCTTTTTATTAATTCAGGAAATCTCTTTTGGAAGACTAGATGTACAAATTCCTGGACTTCTGGACTGCAACTAACATGTCACTCCTGGTCTTCTGGCTTCCTGGTCTTCTTCACGAATCACAGAGTAACAAATAAAGATTTAGCATAGGGACCCACAAAATTTCCTTTCATGGCTGCTCCTCTCCTACAGCCTTACTTTGCAAGTCTCTTATTTCTTTCAGATTTTGTTTGAAATTGGGATGAAGAAAAAACCCATCTCTGTATGGACAAAGAAATGCCTCATAGCTGCTGGGACAGATGAGTGGGGAGATGCCTAGAAGCAAAGTAACTCAGCACTTCAGACTGATACAGTGTACAATCACAACTGAATTCAGAAGGGAAATGAGCTCTGTGGTGCTTCCAAAATCTTTCAGAGTGGGTTTAAAAGCTATCTTAAGCACTGAAGAGAGTTTCTCAAAATGCAGCACATAATGGTATCTTTACATGGCACCGCAGCATGAAGCATAGAAACACCTGTAGCTTGTTTTTAGAAGGACAAGACCATTCCCTCAAATTCTTTACAGCAACTTATCTCACTCTATATTCATTTCTTTTTGACAATGTTTTCCTGGACTTCTGGCAACTCCAACTTACTTTTCACTTTCACCTAACCACTTTGAGACAAGGTCAGATGAAGATACTGAGAAGAAGGTAGAGTTGTTTGCTTCTGTTGCCACCGCTTTTGCTAAATAAGACTTTCCTGTTCCTGGTGGTCCAAACAGGAGAATCCCTCTCCAGGGTGTTCTCTTGCCTGCAAGAGAGAAACCAGTAGTTTTCAAAATACAGTAGAAAGACTGAACCTATTTTCTGATTATGCTTCTCTGCGGTGGTCAGAGGTTTTCTCTGCATCTACCCATGAAACTTCTGTCAGAGGGATCACAATCTCTTTGTTAAGAGCTCGGCTTGAGTCTGAGATACATGGACACAACACACTTCACAGGCCCCAGTGTCAGTCCTGACTGGCTAATGGTAAATAAATGCTGTAATCCTGACCTGTAAACAGGTGTGGAAATTTAATAGGCAGGATGACTGCTTCTTTAAGTGCTTCTTTGGCACCTTCGAGGCCAGCAACATCACTCCATTTGACATTTGGTCGCTCTATCACAATTGCTCCTGTAATAAAAGATTGTCTAAGTTAGTGATGTACATATCTTTTCACAATTACAATGAATTCCATTTAGTGAATTAAAATAAAAATATCTATGCCTATGTCTATATTGAATAAAAACAAGGCATTTTGAAGATGATAGAAACACTGAACTCCATTAGTCAAAACAATGTTACTTTCACAGAAATCTGTCACATTGTTTTACCACAATAAACCACGGATAACCACAATATTAATGAGTTAGTAGAAGTCCTGGCACCATCTCTTCACTAAACCACCACTGCACTTCCCAAAAAATTTCAAGTTTCGTTTTAAACAATGTAGCTGCACTACCTCAGGATGTTTTAAGATTCTCCAGCAGATGAAGTAACTTATTGGGTATGTCCAGATGTGCAAATGGATCATGTAATGTAAAAGAGGTTTGAGAGCTAAGGCTGAAAGCATCAGGAAGGTTACATGGATCCTGCTTAGCTGCAGAAGTATTTCCTTAGTCAAGGCACATTCAAAGTTTAGCACCAAGTCTCACCTCCCTCAATCAATGAGTTCAGCCAACTGAGCTATAATTTAGTCTTCTCTTCAGATTGGTTAGTCTGACATGCTAAAAATTTTGTCTCAACTACTTGTAGATGGGAAAACTTGGAACTCAGGCAGTAATAGACTATTAGATCTATAATATTAGATCTTGTAATCCTAGCCACTACTTCTACTATCTGAGATCAGATTCATGTGGGAAGAAATGAAGTCCATATAGTGAGAGAAAGGATAGGAGTTCAATGCTCATCAATTTTCTGTCACTTTTAAAAAACGAGGAAACTATCCTTTATAACTGTGCATAGGATTAAACAAATGTGCAGAGAAGTAGAAAAATCATGGCACAGTTTCCAAATGGGATACAACAGCTCCTGAAACTACACAGGCACAAGATTTGGAAATGCATTTGATCTTTGTTACAGTAAAAAACAGGAGAACAATGAGGTTTCATCAGATCCATAAGCACATTCTGCTAGGGAAGCTCTGAACAGTTCTTCACCATTAAAGGTAGTAAGTATCAAAAAAGCCTTCTTTTTACTGCACACAAAACTGCTGGCAGCTGCTATACGTTGCTTCACTGACTGTTCTGTAGCTGAGTTCAAAAACCCAAACGATGCTACTGAACTGGGAGAGCATCATCACTGCATATGAGAAAATGCCACCTGTTCCTATAAATAGGCAAGAATCCATGTTTTTTACTCCTAAATTTGAATACTTTTTTGTGAAAACAGTCCTGCTAACACTAAGTATCATCATTTCCTTAGCCTCTAGGCAACATGCTAGTGCACTTCAGAGTAAAAAATACTGCTTCAGTTTAGCCAATAGTTACCTGGGATTTTGCAGCTTCTGTTGGAAAATGCTAGCTTGATAGGTGATACAATTTTAACATGAAGCACAGGGTGCAGCAGATATATTTCAATATGGTCACTGTATAAGTTCATGGCACACAAGTCTTTTTACTTCCATAAAGACTATGCTTTTCCATATGAAGACTACATACCAGCTGAGCCACTTACAGACATTAAGTTAATCCATAACATTGAGATGGCAAAAATAGAGGAACTTCCTTGACTGAAGTAAACCCTATTTAAAGAAAAGGATGCTTCAAATTACCTTGAAGTTGATTCTGTAGCTTCTTTTTTTCAGGGTCTTCTGATTCCCCTTCCCCATCACTGTCATTCCTGATTTAGAAACAAAATGTTGAAATAGAGTAAGAGAGACCGCTGTCTTATGATAAAAATCAGAATACAAAAAGCAGAAAACCCACCAGGCTGAGGAATGAAAGAAACATTGAGATGGTTTCAGACCTCTATAGGTCTACATGATTGTAGAAAAGCAGAAGTACACTTTCCTATGATTTCTTTCCAATTCACCCTCCTTTGCCATTTCAACTTCCTCTTGTGGGTCTGGGACCTCTTAGCACACTTCTATGTGCTTTGAGCCAGCCTTTAGGAAACACAGCCCTTATATCCAGCAACACAGAGGTGCTAGAATGGTTTGTTTGTAGACATTGGCAATTGTCCTCTATCTGGACTTGTAACAGGACTTGGCCAAGTCCATCTAGTACTATGAAGCTCTCATTTTATCAGAGCAAAGGAAACTGAAGTTAAAGAAGGAAGAGACTAGGCAGTGAACAATTGGAGTGGAGGTCATGAAAATACATGTAGCCACCGTGGTATTACCACTTCCTTCTATTATAAATAAGAACAACATGGTACAGCTCAAAAAAATAAAACTGATGAGATGAGTAGACAATGAAAAAGGCTGAAAATCAGGTAAAGTTTTAAAACACAACAACTTTAGCTGTTCAGGACTCCTAAAAACAGCAGCCCACCAGAAAGTATAATCCTGAATCCTTCCTCTCTCCTATCCCCATAAAAGCAGTAGCAAATGCAAAAGAGGCTGGGCTCGTTTGGGTAGCTCTACTTGTTCAACTTTCTGATATGCAAAGTGAGAAACAAATCTAAGAGAAGGGAAGCAGGGGAGAGACGAGGCAGCAGCAACACATGAGAAAGATTCAGTCCACCTTACAGAACGTTACCTTACACAAGGCTTTTCATCTCTTACAAGTGTGAGAGAGATCAAACTCAGTAACCCCAGTAATCATCAGTCTGAAGTTATTTTCTAGTTAGTAAGTAAGTACTTAAATGCAGAAAAACTTTAAAGGTTGTCAGGCTCATTGCCATTAAATCAAGTAATCACTGGATTGAGCTGTTAGTGTGAAGCAGCTTTCATTCTTAAGTGAATTTCCTATGCAAATGTTAATATTTTAGTAAACAAGCACATAAATGCTTGTGATGGTAATTCCTGTTATTTTTATTAGCCCACTGTATTTCAGCATTAGTAGTCATCTGAAGCATTTCAGAAACACAAGTTGAAATGACCTTTGAATAGCTGAAGTTTAGAATAAGCTGAGTTCAGAAAGTATTTTGCTTTACCTTCTCCAAAAACATACCCTTTTCCTTCAGCAGGACCAGACTCTTTAACTGGTTTTGGTGGAGTTTTTTCTTTCTTTTTCAGATATTCTTTCAGCTTTTCTGCACGATCCAAGTATTCTGCACATTTTGCTCTAATGCTTTGTTTTGCTTTATCACCCTGTGCTTCATCTAAGAGTTTGAAGAGAAATAATTCTTTGTTAACAGCCAAACACATGTGCATCAATCAAAAAACAAAAGACTAAAAATCTGTCTTCTTTATCTCTTATCAATACACCTCTCTCAGGGCTCCGCACATAACCAAACATCTCAACTACTTATTTTTCCACTATACCTTGGAAAGAACTGACCAGAAGGATGTCATCTGGTAACAGAAATTAAATATTCACCTGAACATTGCCTTGGCTTAAAATTTGACTCTAGAGGATTAAGGACAACAGCACTGGAAGCTTTTCTGTCAGCCTTTCAAGCTGCTAGACATTGCCTTAATAACTGCTTTTCTAAAATAGCTAATCAAGAAGCTGCTTGTGCTAGGCAAGTTTTATTTAGAAGCATACTTGATACTTCCATAGGCTGCTAATTTTAAAAGATAAAGAAACATTACATAAAACATCTGAAAGAACTAGGTGTGTTTCAACAGCCGCACTGTTCTCATTATCACTATTACAGTATTTCAAATCAACAATAAAAATTTAACATGTCAGATTTATGTGTTAAGTTTCCAGAAGTACATCAGTATTGTTAAGAGCACAGAGAGTGATATTCTGAGAAAGTCTGTAAGATTTAAATGGACAGGAAGTGATAAACGCAGATTATCCTCATAATAAAGGACTATAAAGAAAATAGTATTTTCTTTCAAATCATGAAGATCTGTAAGTGTACTTTTGTCAGGCAAGCAACCCTAGCCCACTTACATTAAGGCTGTACCTACATTAAGAAAGCCTAATCCTTGCATACAAACACTGAATGGGGCACAAAAGGTACACAGAAGTGTGAAAAGGCATAAAATAATGAGAACATGGAAATTGAAGAAAAATTGTTACATACAAGTCCATCTCATACATTTTCTTGGCCAAGATAAACAGCAAGACTATGACATTAAGGAGCAAAAAATGTCAGCAGAGAGGCTGTGGAAGGGCAAGCAGCATGAATTAAAGGAGCAAAAAACACTCTGCAGATACAGCAAAGACTTCATGTGTAACACGGTTTTCAGCACAACAGAAATACAGGGATCCCTGTACTTATTGTCATATTTCCTCGTGCAGTGGCCAGCTTGAAACACTGCTACAAAAGTCCAGAGGAGAGACAGCAAACACCTGCCTCCTGTCTTAAAAAAACCTAAAACAAAACACAAGTAAAAAATAATCTGATTTCTTACAAGAATGGGGCAAGCACACAACACAGTAAAGGTAAAAGCTGCAAAATATACGACCTCAGTCAAACTACAATTAGCAAGTATCATCTGTTGATGAGAGTAGAAATTTAAATACTGATGTCAACATAAAAGATTATTCTTGAGCAATCTGACAACTAAAATCTACTTAATCATTCAATACATCACACTTACATTTAACAACATGGATAAAATACTGCACAGCATGTTGGTACAAGCGGAAAGCTTCCTCATAGTTTCCTGCTTTATCTTCTTGTGCTGCCTTGCTAGCAAGGTCTATTGCTTTCTGTAACACAAACAAATAATTAACTGCTGTGCAAGAGCATTTGCCACGATCAGAGACCATTTAAGCTGTTACTGTTCTTTGATGGCCAGTTTTTCTGCTCTTCAACATTCACCCCCCCCAAAGCTGGAGGCAACTGATTGTCCTAGGTGGTGTTTTGTACAAGACACAATATTCCCATCTTTTTATGAACAGCAAACTGCTGAAATTTACTAGCACACAAAAAAAATGCAAGTGAGAAGAACAAGTTTCTGTGTACTAAGCTGGAACTAGTACTATTTTGTCCATGGTTTTTCTTACCAATCTCTTGCATTTATTATGGAAGATCTGTAAAGCCATTATAAGGCTTGGGGGGTTTTTATCACAGACCTAGATACTTTGAACTATGGTACAGATGTCCTGTTCAGGGCATGGTTTAGTAATGCACTTGATGGTGCTGGGTTAATGGTTGGACTCAATCTTATCCAACCTAAACAATTCTGTGATTCTGTGATGACTGATGACATGAGTAAACCTTGTAAACAGCAAAGACAATACAGGAAGTACTTGATTACAATCACTGAAAGTAGCATTATCCCTCTTCAAACATTATGCTTGGAGACATCTTCAAAGACCAATTGCTTGGCTTCTCTAGAAGGATTCAGGTTCTTGATACCCTAGTGAGAAATTCTACTTATCACTCCACTGGGAGAGGAGAAACCCCCTCCACCCCCAAAGAGACAGAGACCATACCCAAATCTTGAGCATCAGAAAGTTCTATGAGAAGCTACAAGTGGATTTTTAATTTAATTGTTCAGCTAGTTTCAAATAAATCTGTGATCTAAGCCACCAGATTGCACATACTGCCCTGTGGATTTATTGGTATCACCGCCACTCCGTTGCTCTTAAGTGCTTATTACTTTTTATTACACTTTCCTCCTCCCATACCAATACACTTTCCTTTCCTCCCATACCAATTCAAGACAATTAAAACTGTCATTTTGACCACTGGTTCATGTAAGTTAAAAAAAAAAAGGCAGTCAGCCAGAGTTAACCAACACCAACTAAATATTCTATAGTCCCTCACCTATTTTTTCCCATGTGGTTCCTTTTCCTAAGCATTGTTAGTATACTCAAGATGATTATGTAATGTCAGGGAGCAAGGCTGAGAGCTGGAACTGCAGCAAGGAGCTTCCATTAGGCATTCCAGTACAGATACTCTTACCACTATCTAGACACTGTGCTGTGCTTCAGGCAGAACAAAGCAAGTAAACAACAGCCATGAAAGAAACAGCAAAGTATTGCATTCTACTGCTTTGTGATGCTGTCTTGAAAGCAAAGATCATCTCAACAGATCTACCTGAAATCAAATGTATTTAAAACCAATGAACCAATTAAACAGACTCTATGGCTCTGTTGTGGCAAGTGTGGAAGCACTGTAAGCATGTGTTTCTTTGGAACGGAACCGAAGTCTTTCATTTTTGGAGAGGCCAGGAGCTGATGAGCAGTTTCCCAGGTATGAATGGACAGCTGCTTCCTTGCTACCCATTTTATGCTGACTCCCTTACACACCTCTGTGCACCATTCAAATCTAGCAACAGAGCAAAAATTAACCCCTCAAAAAGTTATTTTCATATTAAAGTTCTTAAGTTCTGTCAGTGACTTTAATTACCACGGGGCAGCCCAATAATTCCTGGATCCAGTACAACAAAGACAGTGATACATGTGACATTAATCCCAAAGAATAAATGGCAAGGATCCCCTGCTAAAACAGAACTTTTTCTCACCGTTTTAGCAGGTGATCTTTGCCTGCTCCTCTGAAATAGGCAAAAGTCTGCGTCATGTATTGCCTGGTTTTGCTGTACTCCATTTTTGTAGACAGCCAAACACTATTACCTGGCTGTTAGATTCTCAGCTATAATACTTCATTACATCGGCTGCATCTTAGCCTGTTGTGAAGAACACCACTGCTATCAAACAGAAAATCATTATTAGAAAGTTGTATGAACTAGGGCATAGATGACCAGCTCTAACTATCCCTGAGGCACAAACTATGTTTTATCAGGCCATGGGTTTATAGTTTGATGAACATCATCCAAGGAAAGAGAATGTCAGCTTAAAGAGGTGTCATTCTTCTCCTGCCTATTACAGACCCTGTAACATCTTCTCTAGCTTTGCCAATGCAAACACCGCGAGCGTAAACACTGCATACAGAAATGATCACGGTTCAAACAGCCGAAGAGAAAAAAGGACTGTTTGGAACGCACTTATTTCACTCCGGGGTCTGTTTTGCCGGCCAGCCGCAGGGCCGATTACACAGCCCCACCGCGGGTTAACACCAGCGGAACACAGAGCAGGCAAGGGCTTCCTACGGCCACCAGCAGCGCACAGGCAGCACCGGCCGGACCACGCGTCCACACCGCAAGGGGCAACAGCGCTTCCCGGGCGGACATGAGGCCCCACTGCCCGCGTCCCGCAGGCTGGTGCCCCCAGGGACCCGCTCCCCAGGGACCCCCTCCCCAGGGACCCCCTCCCCAGGGACCCCTCCCCAGGGTCCCAGCGCCC
>VZRO01005959.1:353529-493805 GCA_013397915.1 Daphoenositta chrysoptera
CCAAAAAACACAGCACAAAAGTGTGCACAATAAAGTATGAGAAATTAATTTCCTGTCTGTTATTAGAAGTAATAACTGGTGAGTAATACTTCTACGTCAGCAGAGATGTCTGAAGAAAACTATTTTGCTGCCACACGTGTTGGTTCAGTGTGTTGCTATGTGACACCATCCTTTACACGTATTGATGCAGATGCCTTGGGGGGGAAAAAAAAAAGGCAGTTCGTTGCTGTTCAGTTTATGTCTCTCTCAATGGAACCATAGAGTAATGCTTTGTTATTGTAAATGTTATTTTAATTTAAAATTAGCTTGTGGTCAATGTGATCTTTATTAGTATTTCTTATGAAATGAAAAATACTTGGGCTATGGTTTATTCCTGTTATGAAATAGTAATATAGACCCATGCTGTGTGAAAAATATGAAAAGCTCTGCTGTGTATACCTGTTTACAGACACTGCAGTCTTTCTTACCCTTTGAATATTTCTAATTGTGTTAAAGTTGTAGGCCACTAAATCAAAGCAAAAGTGTACAAATAGCCTCCTATCACTGGTTTCCTTGCAAGATCCAAAACTTATTGTGAATGCTGTAACTCGATTAGAAGATCTTTCATGGTTGACAGTGTAGAAAGAGTGCAGCAGTTTTGTTCTATTCATTATTCAGTCCCACTTATAGATGATTTCCTATGTGGTCGTCTGAATATGCCAGCATTAATTGCAATCAGACATGCACTAAGAGTTAGTGATTAGGGGGAGGAAAAATAAGGACTAGAGGATACTTAGAGCCTCTGAAATAATTGAAATAGTTCTTCATGCTCTATTGAACAGCAAAAGTATTTCCTCCCCACAAACGAGCTTGCTTGAAGAGTGGGGAGAAGGCAGCTGGTGATTTTTCCTTTCCAGCAGCATGTAGGAACAGCGTTCCTAGGAGGGAGTGGCAGGGAGAGCCAGGGGAGCGAGGACTGAGAGCAGGCTGAGTAACAGGAGAGTCACCTGGTGGGTTGCATCCCTTCTGCAACGAAGTGTGGCATGCCAGTTCAGAGATGCAGACAGACAAATGTAACTGCTGGATCCTAGCATCCAGCAACGTCTTTGGATTTTCCCTTGAGACCTGGAAGAGTGAGGACAGTAGTTCATTTATTACTTTGCCAGTAGACTGTAACTTGTGTTAAAAGACTTCACACTTTAAGATTCAAAGTGTAACATGTCACATCCCCATTGTTTCTACCTTAGCCTTTTACCTTATTCTTTCTACTTACTTTTTGACAATATCATGGTTGGAGGTGTCCAATTCACAGGGGGCTTAAAAATAGTTTTGATTTTTTCATAAGGGAAAATCCTGTTATTGGTTCTGGGCTTTTTAATGTGGTGGTAGAAAAACAGGTCATAATAGGTGTGAGTTGAAAATACTTTGAGGTTAAACAGAACAGAACTAATTTATTGAAAGGTAAATGAAAGACATGGGGATGCTGATGCAAGTAGTTGTTATTCAGTCAGACTGAGGAAGAGTGTTCCTGGACAGGGGGACAACTGCGTCACTTCTTGTCCTGTGCAAACTTCAGCTACCTGAGATTAAACATCGTCTTACTTTTCAAGTCAGCATCTTCTGCTCTTACACATCTTCCTTGTTGGGCTGTAAGTAAGACCCAGTTATATGCCAGCAATTCCCATAAATCTGAATAAGTAGCTAGCAGGAAGTCACAGTTATTTTAACACTGCATCCAAGAGCAAGTGAGCCCCAACTATCCATTCTTAAGGGAAGCAAGACTGCCCCATGAGTCACTCAGTTACCAGAGCCAGCGTGGACTTCTTCACTTGAAGCATAACAATTGCAGCAGTAATTACTAGTTTCATGGCACCATGATCAGAATTAATTAATTTCTCAGCACTAACTAGGTCAGACTGAATGATTCTGTACTGCTACATAGTGCCAGATCTCAGCCATCGCAGAGCAGTTACCCAGTGAAGTGGGATATTTAGACACCTCCATCTTGGCAATGCAGAGCCCTTTCCCTTTCCCAGTGTGCAGCGTTGTGAGGCACATACTCCTATCTGTATTTCCTGCCTATCAATAGAAGGAAATGGATCTGGTGAGTTGTGCTGTCTCTATGAAGGCAGTCTGCCTGTTGTCCACCTCTCTGCAGCTTATCTAGAAGTTCCTGAGCCACTTCACAGTGACCATACTTGTTAGACCTGGGTCTGAAAAAAGGTTTGCTTCTGCAGAGATGGCAACACTTGGCTTTAGATTACTTGCAGACATCTGAGAAGACTCTGGCAGCCAACATTACTGTGTATTTTCATAAACATTTCTCTTACAGAAGGCTTAATTAGATACATAACAATGATGTCCCAGATGGCACAGTTTAGCCAGCTTGCCTGTATCTTATTGTAATTGCCTAAACATATCCACACCCTGTCTTTGTTATGAATTCAGTTATGGAAAAGGATATGAATTGTAAATTTGCTGTCTGGCAGTGATGGAAGGTGAACTCCATCTGCATCACAGAAAAAAAAAAAAAAAAAAAGATTAATTTGGGTAATAAGAACTTAGGAGCCTTTTGGAAGGAAACATAGGTAGGACCTAATCTGGATGCTGTGGTGTGGCCTGATTTATGCTCAAAGCAACACAGAAACATGTTATTCCAGAAGGAGATACCATCTCCCCAGTTCCCACTGTCACCAAGGAAGTGTTGGTGAAAATGCATCCTTTGGTGTCCTACCCCTTTCATTTGGGCAGCTGGGCACACCAGCACTTCAAACCTGAAAGCAAATTCGATTCTCTTGCTCATGCATTTTGTAATCTAAAAATATGCAGGGCCAGCTGGGGTTACAGAGGTGTGAACCCGAGCTGTGCCTGTGGTGTGGGGCAGTTTCCTCATGGGGACTGAGGGGCAGCCATGGCCTCCCAGGGGGTGCTTGCTGCTGTTGTCCGCCGTGGGCAGCTCTGCTGCCCAGCCAGGGAATTGTGTGGAGCAGGGGTAGGACCCTCTTTCTTGGTAAGGAGTGCATTCGTCTTTCAAATCATAGAACACAGGCCTGGTGGGCTGCACCAGCAACTCTCCCTTTCTTTTCCCACCCTGTCATGTTTATCGGTGCTAACATGGGCTGTATTATATGAACGCAGTGGTGCCCATTCTGGAAGTGAAGGGGTGGGATTTTCTGTTCCCCTACCTCCTCTGGGGACAGCTGGCAGCAGGGAAGGCTGCTCCCCTGCAGAGGACCTACCTGGCTGCTTATGGGAGGGAGCTTTGCTTTACAGCAACAAGATGTTTTCCTTTGAGCATTAACTCCAGTTTGACCTTGGGCTTTTTAGGCAGCCAAACACATACATATGCCTCTTAGGCAGAGTTAAGATACTGTCTTAATGCATATACAGATGCAAAGTGCCCAGCCACACACTTCTACATGTTTTGGTTGTCTTCTGGATCTCTTTTTCAGGATTACAATTTTTCTGCAAATAGCGGTAATCCCAATTGGAGTTTGTTGGTTTTGCTGAGAAGGTCTTTTAATTGCTCATCAACTCCTGCATTCTCTCCTTCATAGCCTTCGTTCGTTCTTGTCTGGTGCCTTTTGTACTGTGTTTGCTGAAGGCAACACATAGGGCTGCACTTTCCTGCCAGAGCTTGTTGTTGTCTTCAGTGGCTGGGCAGGCAAAGACAACTCTGGTGTGAATCATTTTGCTCCTCCAATGTAGGAGTTGCCACAAAGAATGATTAAGGGAGGGGAAAAAAAAAGCGAGAGTGAGAGGGAGTGTGTGTGCTCAAATTGAGGTTGGGAAAGTGGGAGTGGTGTCAATGAGTAGGCAAGTAACAGAGTCTTCTGCTCAGCAAGGTTTCAGCACGGGCAGCTGGTTCTTCGTGCTGTGCTCAGTTCATTGATTCGTTTACCAGGATTATAGCCTTGCAAAGTAAGTGCAGCTTTTTTATTTCTCTGATACTTTAATTTATGCCGAGCTAATAGTTAACAAATCTTGGCTGTGAAACATGGTTGCATGGAGGGAGTGGGATAAGGAAATTTGTACAGAAAATGTACAAATGGAATTAAAGAAGCTTTTTTTGCCTTCCCAAATGACAATGTTTTGGTTTCATTTAAAAACTGCTGCAATTGCTATGCTAGATTTCTTTCTCCCTGGAAAGATTCATTGGAAGCAGTGAATAAGATCTGGCAGGTGAGACAGTAAGGGCATTAGGAATTATTAAAATATCGTGGTTTATTGCAAATGGCTATTACCATATCAGAAAAAGCAGGTTGTGTATGATGCCATGAAAATCCCCTGTGTGCCAAGGTAGGATTTAGGTTGGTTTGTAAGCCTCTGTTAGAGAGGAATATTCCTCTCGTTTTCTACAGAGGTGTGTACGCTCTGCTCTATTGGCTCCAAGTTATTAACCAAGTGACTAATATGTACTCATTTAAAGTGAAGGACAGGAACTTAGGCCTAGTAATTACAAATTTATTTTCAGTGTGACCGTTTAGTTTGAACAGTTCATTGGCTATTGAAGTACAACAAAGCCTATTGCAGTGGCCCGTTTCTCTTTCCTTCCTGGAGTGACTTTCCCTGCTGTGTTGCTGACAGTGCTTTTTCCTCAATCATATTGGATGCTCTGGTCCCACATCAGTCTGATCTCTTGCATTCCTCAGTGTCTGTTCAGAGGAAATTTTGCCTTTGTCTTTTTATCCAGGTAGTTTGCCAGGTGAAAAGTTGTCATTTCTGTAGAAGAAGAAAAGGCTCACAGAAATCTTTTATTTCCTTTATATCTTGTGTTTGCTGAGTAAGAGCTGAAGTGGGGTCATGTTAAACACTTGATCTAATTTCAATATTAATGCCTCACTTTTGAGTTTTGCATATGGGTTGTTTAATATCATTCATCCTCTTGGAATTTCGTTTGGACTGGAGAGGCTATAGTGCTGGCATTCACAGCTCCTGAGATATAAATCCAGTATACCCCCCAGCACTGGATGGCCAGCATTATCTATGCTTTATCTGCCAAAGGTGTCTTCTCCTGTAAGGACTGTTTAACCAAGACAAGAATAAAATAAATGCTTGATCTGCTTTATCGGATTATTCCTGCCATACAGCTAGCTTGACTTGTCAGACATTTCTGTTCAGGTGTTGCTATTCTTGTGATTATAATTTTAAATATAAGCTATATTTAGATTTACCCTTAGTAAGCAGATAGTAAACAAAGCCTCCCTGTTGTTGGTTTTTTTTTTGTTTTTGGGGGGGGGGGTTGTTGTAGTTGTTGTTGCATCCAAGAGTGACTAAGCAAAAAATATGTCTTATACCAATAAAAAAGTTTAAATCAGGTTTTTCTGAACTGGTTCGGTAGCCTTTCAGCTCCCTTCTGTATCTGAAAATGTTTCTTTCACGCTGTGACAGTCACAGTTTTAAATAAAGCTGGGTGGATCTCAAGCTCCAAGTGCTTAGAAGATGCCCCAGTGCTGCGGGCCTTTCTGGAAATGCTGACATCCTGCTTTCCTGGGAAAGGAGGGACCCAACAAGAATCCATGCAGCAGGCCTTTTTAAAATTTCATTTTCAGTTTTTTGACTCCTCCCTGTTTGAGGGTTCCCTGTGATTACTGACTCAGGAGCTACGTCTGATTTCTGAGACTGTTAATGGCCAGCTAATGGGCTTTCCTCTCACTGGGAGCCTCAACCCTTCTCACTTGTCTGGAACTGGCTTTACTGGACTTGCAAGGCTTGGGGTGCTCAAGGCTTTAAAGAGATTTAAGATTTTTTACTGTAAATTCTTTTCAGTAATATGAATGTTGTGAGCTCTTAAATATAATAATATAATATAATATAATATAANATATTATAATATAATATAATATAATATAATATAATATAATATAAAACATACCATAGCGTAATATAATATGTCATTAATAAATGGAGAATAAAAAACTTACTGACTGGTTGAAAAAGATGGTGGAATAGAGATTATTCTTTGCTATCCAGCCAATCATTCAAGCTTAAGGGTGCAACTGAGCTTTTTTTCCCAACAAAATGTGCTGAATGGTCCTCATTTCAATAGTAGCATTTAAAGAAAGAATTTAGAATGGAGAGCTTTGCCACTACCAGAAAGAGTTTCACTCTGCATGAAAGAAGCTTTGAGGGTATCAGCAGTTACTGGATGAACAAAGGTAAATAAAAGGTTCACCATGAAATACCTCTGTTTTTCTCACTGAAAAGAAACTTTGAAGCTTTCTAAAAAATGATCCAACATTAATAGTATCAGAGTTACTAAAGAGGTCAGATGAGTTTTTAAGCCATAGTACAACTTTTAACTGGCATAACAAGAAGAGTTTAATTCAATTATGTAAAATTTCCTATTTTATTTTCTTACTCTGAATGTCTTGCAACCCAAGGAAGTGAAACACAGGTAGAGCATCTACATCTCAAAATCAACATTGAGCTGGAAAAGAACATGGGGTATTTTTAATTGGTTATGATTTCATATTGATTTTTAGCCTATAAGGAAAATCCAGAGACCTAAATAGAATAATATCATGCCAGCCAATACTAAATAATATCCTTCAGTTCATTAACAAATTAAGTTTTTTTCAGGTGTACTGCATGACTCGTGAGATTCTTTTTATTATTTGTCTTTTTGAGGGTGGTAGATGTTTACTGAATGACGCATTCTTGGTTCACGGGGTAATTTTCCACCAGTTGCTCCGTAAGAAATACCTGTGAAGTTAGTACTTGCCCCAAATCTTCAATTATGGGGGGTGTTGCTGGTGTGGGGTGGGGCAGAGAGATTCCGATTGCGAAGCAGACACAGTATACAAGTGTACTGTGTGCTCATGACAGAATGGTTGAGTTAATGGCAAAGATAAGGTAGGTAGCCTATGCAGGGGAATTTATTTAAGACATACACAGGCACAAAAGAGCACACTTGTGATGAGAAATTGCAGGGAGGCATTTTAAGGAATGATTTTATGTTTGCTTCTCTGCCCCTGTTGTTCCTCAACAGCAGTCTCAGTCCTTCAAACTTGTACTGTCTTTTGCCACTGTCCTGCCTAAAGCTCTCCTCCTTTAAGGTGTGTGCTGAGCCCATGGTTGCTGGCAAGCTCGACTTTTCTGGTAATTAGTTGCTTTCATGCCCGAGAAATTGTGTCTACGTAAACGAAGTGGATGGTTGCAGTGCTAGGCTGGCGCTCGGTCCTCTCTTTGCACCCGTCAGATCTCTGAGACGTTTCCTGAACCTCGTTGTGACATCACCTCGATGCCTGCTGATGCTGCAAAATGGAATCTCTCATGGAAAATTTCTCTTTGCCAAGCAGCTGCCACAGACTGCCAGAGTGGACTGTTGACTGGAAGATGGACAAGTCCAGCCACACCCATTCTGAATTCAGAGTCTGGCAAAACCTCTGGATCTTGCGAAGCATACGCTTCTGTATTTTTATGTGGGGATAAATTTCTCCAGTGAAATATGTTCACTGTTTGCTGTCTTCAAGACAAATTCTTTTTCTTTTTTTTTTTCCTTCCCACAGTGGGAGGGGATTTGTTAGCAAACAGTTTGTTGCTAATACCAACAGTCAGAACATTTAGCAAGAGTGCAGGGCTGGTTAGGTGTGCTTTTCAAACACTGACTTAAAAAGCCTTGGTTTAATGCCAGTATATCTTTTTTTTAATCTTGATTAAATGCAGTGCATTTCACTAACCTTTTATACTGCATCTTTTAGCCCAAAACAAACTAGTTGTCAAGTAAAACAATTGCCTTATGTAATAGATCCAAGAACATGTATAAGTTAATTAAAATAAAAATAAAGACATTTATTTTGTAAAAGGCCTTCTGTAGTCAAACAGGTCTTACGAGTAAATCAAAGTGTTTTCTCTACCGTGTTGCAGGCAAATTACATGCCCATTCTGTTACTCCCACAAAAAAATAGTTATAAAAATTTATAACTACCACAAATTATTTGGAAGTCATTACTACTGTCAAATACAACAGCTGCTCTAGAGTGTCTCTGCACAATGGTGTCAGATGTTCAGCTACATTTGGGCAATATAACACATGCAAAAATTTCCATTTCCTTTCTGTCTCTGTCAATAGCTTTGATGGAACTGTTTAGCACCGAATTTAACAGTTTCCTCTTTTTTAGGGATAGGGTAGGGTATTGGGGGCACAGTAGTGTCAAATTCACTATGCCAAAGGTGAATCTGCTGTGTGATTGCTGGTCTAAAGCCAGACTTGTGCTATTGACTGAAATTCTGTGGTTCACCCTTGTTGGCTTGAATCTACATAACTGTGCTTATACTGAAGTGCAATGTGGGATATGTGAACGCAGCCTGGAAGATGGGAATAGTCTCTGGCTTTCCCAGAGCATGGGCAGCAGCAACTGTGCCTTGCCATTCCTGACTGCCCAGGTCATGTAACAGCCCTGTGGCAGCTGCAGTTACTGAGAGTGCCTAGGAAAATCTTTGAGTTGAAACAGTGTAAGTGATGGGTAGGCACACAGCAGTATTTTTTAGAGGGCCTTCTTTAAGTTTCTAAAACAATCTCAGCCTTCAGGACCAGACAGCTTTCTGGAGACTTCTAGCAAGGCCAGGGATAATGGGGAAACAACCCTGAGGGAAAGGACATGTACCAAAGCTAAAGATTTAATGGACAATTAGCCATGAAGCAAGAGATAGAGAAGTTATGAGAACATTAAAGACCTGTCTGAGAGGGAGGAGAGCCAAGAGCATAGGAGAAGTACCTTCTGAGTTGGCACATTTTAAGAGTATCAATTAAAAACCGATTAAATTAATATGTGATCCAGTCTGACTTAATGTGTGTGGGTCACCCTGACCTACACAGATTTTCTCAAGTGCTTCTGATAATACTGGCTCTACATAACATGTGGCATTGCCAGCTGTCACTTGATAATGATGGCTATTACTGAACCTTACCTCTCCTCTCCTCTCCTCTCCTCTCCTCTCCTCTCCTCTCCTTTTCAAGATACCCAGTCCCGATACTGGTGCAGCTTCTTTCAGTGCTCTGACCCAGTCCCAGCACAGCAGGAGCTAGAATTACAACCTGAGTCATCTCTCTTTTCCCTTTTCCATTTCAGAATGACAATGGACGCTCTGCAACTAGCAAACACTGCCTTTGCAGTTGATATGTTCAAAAAGCTGTGTGAGAAGGACAGAACAGCCAATATTATTTTTTCCCCACTGTGTACCTCAACGTCTCTGGCTCTGGCATATAAAGCTACGAAAGGTGATACTGCAGACCAAATGAAACAGGTAAGCTGTCAGCAACCTGTTCTGTGGCTGCAAAATTATATGGCTGTTGTAGGTGTCTTGTTAACGTTCTCCTGGATGTCTGGTTCCCTTGTAAGACAGACTTCAAACCATCCCTCTGAATTTCCTGAGTGGCTCACACTCCATGGCCCTGCATGGTCCTGCAAAAGGCTGAAACTCTGTGAGAAAAATCTTTTCAAGCATGTACAAGGTGGAAGTGGACATGGCAGTCCTTACAGATGCATTAAAGCCTTGTTTCCTTTTAGTGTAGTGTTTGTGGCTACGAGTCACTGCCCAGATCACTGCATTTTCTGGATAACTGTTTTTTCATTATTCAAGAATGATTAAGCTTTCTAGAATTGAAAATGATTTTGCCATTGCTGTCAGCAGCAAGTATGTGTAGCAGCCCTCTCACTGACTTTTCCCCTTTCTCCCACAATACTGTGAAGAGGAGGTGAAGGCAGTAGAAGGGACACAATTTCATCCATGTTTCTCCTTACAAGCAGCTCATGATGTTCAAGGGGTTTCCAGCACTATGATCCAGCACGGCAGTCATGATTCAATCAGTTTATGGAGCTCACTGTTGTGCAGAGAGTCAGCCCTGCAGCCTTGTCTGCTGCCTCTGTGCAAGCAGAGATTGAGCTGGATCCTTTTTATCCCAGTGAGGGTCCCCATGGTTTCTGTAGTTACCTAAAGGTGCATGAAATGCAAATTAAGTATGCATTTGTATGCTGATTATTACCTGGCTCTGAAAGACTCTCTACATATTTGAATGTATTTTCCCTCCTTTGGGAATTCTTCCATGTACTTTCTCATTCACTGAAAGTACCCCTGAGCACAGCCTTCTGTGCCCTTACTTATGCCACAGATTACAGGGAGTCCTGTGCTGTTCACAGAGCTGCACAGCAATATGCCCATGAAAATCACAGAATCATGGAATGGTTTCTGTGGGAAAGGACCTTAAGCCCCCTTACCATGGGCAGGGACATCTTCCACCGGACCAGGTTGCTCTGGAACCTCCCCAACCTGGCTTTGAAGACATTCAGGGATTTATCTTGTAAGCACTGCAAATTTTTCCAAACAGCATTAAAAAAAAAAATTAAAATTTAAATGGTACCCTGAAGCTTCCTCACCATTTCAAAATTCAACTGTTGTCATTCAGATGGGAAAGTTAAAAATATTACCCTGCCCTTGTTCTGTTTTCACTTGTGTCTGCAGTTTGCTTTGAACCATTCCATAATAACAAGTTAACCTGCACATCCACAAGTGGAGCTCTGTTACACAAGCGCACTTATGTTTCATATTTCTCTAGTGGTATTTAAAAAGTGCTGACTACAGATGCTAAGGAGAGCTTGGTATGCTTTTAAGTGTAATATCTGCTATTTTCCATGTCTATTCTAGCTTCTGCCTGCCCCTGAGTTTGTGCTTGGGTTTTAAATACTAGATACAAAAGGAACCAGGTTGGCAGCTGCACTCTGGAACATCAGTCAACAAACTTATGCCAAAACTTCTCCAAGGTAGAGAAGCTGCAGTAGCTATCTCCTCCAACCTAGTTCCCAGGCGCAGAAGCTTTCTGCACTTAACATCCTAAGAAATAAAACTCTTGGAGGAAAAGGAAATAAGTTGAGAAAGTTGTTTCTAAGGAAATAGACATGGAGTTTGGCTATGTGAGCTGTGCTGCTGCTGTGTTGGGAGTTTATTTCCTTCTTCCACTGAGCAAGGAGAAGGGAGGATATGGAGGGGTGACTAAGGCACAGCAGCAATTTTTTATGTGAAGATGTGATGTGTTCTGGGAGAAAGAGCAGGAGTGATGTACAAAGGGAAGAGAAGGTCACAAGTGCTTGCTCTGCCTCATGAGGGAATTTGAGGCAGGTGAGGAGGGTTGGACAGGCTTCCTGTAATGAAAGGCCACCATCAAAGATCCTGTAATAAGTAGGCATTAAAACTTTAATTCATATTTATAGGGTTATTTTCGAACAAAGGCATCATTAACCCAGTATTTCCTAGAACTGGACTTGTCATTCCCAGGAGTTGGGAGGTGGCCATGTGTGGGTCAGCAGCCTTACCCACAGTTATACTGTGTCTACAAAAACAGACACAGTTATCTTTATCTGATCAGTTTTTGCTGAAATGTCATGTGATGTCATGTATTAGTCACAGCAGTCAGGAAATTTGATGATCTGTCAAGCATTTTTTAAGGTGTAGCCCACTTCTAGAAAGGAGATTATCTGGGATTCTCATGTATCTGGCTTAGAAACGTCAGGATTTTGGGTGGGAATATGAGTTTGGCAAAAACATGACTCCATACTATGGAGTTTTAGTTGACTAAGTCACATCACCAGCATGAACAGCTCTATTGGCTTCCTTGGACTGCTGATAGGAAAGAAATGCATTTGGTAAAAGTTCTGGTAGGATCAGGTTTTTAGATTTATGTGAGCATGCCAAATACATAAATGATTTTTGAGTAACAACAGTGAGAGGCTCTGTCATTAGCTTAAATACAAAAAGACACAGCTCTGGTCACAAACTAGCATTAATTTTTGCTAAGCTGTTAAGAATGTTTGGACAATAATAATGAAAAAAGATGCTTAGTGTTTTATCATGTTCATTTAACAGGTTCTCCATTTACAAGATGTCAAAGATGTTTCTTTCGGGTTTCAAACAATAACGTCAGATGTTTCCAAACTCAGCTCTTTCTTTGCACTGAAAATGGTCAAAAAGCTCTTTGTAGACAAGTCTCTCAATCCTACCACAGTAAGTACTGCAAGAAAACCCTGGTGTTATGAATTGCTTGGCCATCATGTTGGCAGATTATGGTGTCAGACTGCAATGATTTTTAAAATAAATTCTCTTTTGGCTGTTGGTTGACTGGACTCAAACGATAAACAGCATAATATTGTCTGCCACCATAAAGGTTTGTAGGAGGATGATGAGTCTGCTGCTTGACCCCAAGATGTGCAACTATTACAACACTTTTAATTCTTTCATTAAAATGCTTTAGGTCACTAGCGAGTTTGGTTTTGAGTGCAACATAACTTCTATGCCACATCAAAGTCTTTGCATTGCAAGTATGGGTGAAAATGAGTATAAAAAAATTGGTGGTCCAAGTGTGTGTCCAGTTCACACACCCAAGTAATTACTACTTTAGTTTTAAGCTTTAGTTTTCTTAATCTTCCTGAGAAGGCAGAAGCCTGACTATTGAAGCAACACAAGTGAAGAAGGTGGTGTTTGGCCTTTTAACTTATGAACCCTGCAAAAAACTGAGAAGAATGCTGTGTGTGTGTTTTTTTTTTTTTCCCCAAAGTTGTCTTTGAATAGAGTTCCAAGCAAGGATAACATTAGCCTAAAAGTGATATTTCAGAAAACTCAACATGCTGCAGTGATGCTGTGTGAGATCACCTGCTGTTCAGCCTCTGCTACAGCAAAGGCCAGCACCCATCCAGAGCAGTAAATGTCTCCCCTGGTGAGGACAGATATGATGGGAGCAGACTGTGGCCTCTGTCTCAGTTTTGCTCAGGCCTGGACTGAGGGTTCTTTTATCCTGTCAATCTCTGGTAACATGGTCACTCCTGCAATGTCAGAGTTACTGCAGCTGCTAGTTGTAACACCATCGGACTGAAGATGGCCTTGGGAGTGATGTGCTGGATGCAGGTGTGCATCCTTTTTGTCTCCTGCAGTTATTTAATAGCTTTCCTTAACTAATAATTGACTTCTCAGCTACCCAATGGCATTTAACCAAGAGTGACTTTGGATACTTGTGTCTTTCAGGACTTTGTCAACTCCACAAAGAGGCCTTTTCCATCTGAACTGGAATTAGTGGAGTTCAAAGAAAAAACTGAAGAAACCCGACAAAAGATCAACAAATCCCTTTCAGAGCTGACTGATGGTGGGTACAGCTTAACCTTGGGGATGCTGTTTGCCTCTTCAGAGAAAGATCTTTATCCTGGTGACTCTTCTTTAGGAGTAAATACATAGTGAAAGCAGACTAAGACTACTATTTGGATTCATGAGGATTAGCAGCATCAGCCTGTTTTGAAATCACTGACTTCACTGCTGCAGCACTTCTGAAGGTAGAAATGTGAGACTGACCTTGCATTAGCCTTTGGGGAAAGCTGCTCCCATTTGACTGCAGCAGGATGGTTTGGGAGAATGACAGGTCCTGGCTGTGGAGCATCACAACATGTAAAACCTAAACATTGAACCCTCTAATCCCTTTAAAAGCTCCATTGTGCTGGGAAGTACTTGTAGGACTCTGAATTTCGGGCTGTTAAGTGGTATCTCAGCTGCTTTAGGCAGCAGGGGTGCCACAAGCAGATGTGGGTCTCTCATCTGCCATCCTGTGGAAGCCCAGGCAGAGGTGGCCCTGGGGTTGGCTGCCACCTGTTGCCCTCGTGTGGTGCAAATGTGGAAACTCCGTGCACGAGTCTGGTCCTTCCCAGGCTGGCACAGGTGCCCATGGGGAAGCACCTCACCCTACGACAGGAAATACCTCCCCAGGGCTCTGAATTCGGGGTCATTCATGGCAGTGCTCAAACAGACCTAAAACAGAGAGTGGGACATGACATTTACATACTCTTTGGGAGTCTGTAGCGGTATTTGGTTATTAACTGCAATCAGAGCAGCATGTTTTGTTATCCTGGTTATTTTATTCTCATGTATCAGTCTAGACAAGAGTAGCTGCTAATGTAAAACTTCCTTTCAAGTCTTGCTCTCCAAATGACAAATGTTTTTTCACTTAAACCTGTTGAATTGCACTGAAAGCTCAGCACCTTCTTTAAGGTATTGAACAAAAGCAGGAGATGATGTTTTGATTACATGCAATATAAACCAACAAAACATGTCATTTGGAAGATCTGCCTTGATCTCAAGCCCCATATCAAAAATTAAGCTGCACTTTTAAGTAAATGCTCCTTTTTGAAATTTTCCATTAGAAATAAAATCTTTTATCTATGAGATGCAGGACACAAATGTGTTTCGTTCAGTGAAATGTTACCATATTCACTTAAAGCAATTGATACACTGCTAATGTATTGTTGTATTAACAATCATCTTAAACCTGTTCACAGGCAAAATGGAGAATGTTTTGAATGAGGATAGCGTAAGTGACCAGACTCAGATCCTTCTAGTTAATGCAGCTTATTTTGTCACAAACTGGATGAAGAAGTTCCCAGAGGCAGAGATCAAAGAATGTCCTTTTAAAGTCAACAAGGTATGTTTGGGGAAAAGAAAAAAAAAAAAAAAAAAAGAGGTACTGTTTCATCTCATTAAAATGCAAACTTTGAGCTAAGTAAATCCCACCCGACCAGAGAAAATGAGAAATATTTTTTAACATTAGACTTTATCTAATCTTACACAGTGTTGCAAGGGTCCCAGACTGTCCTGGGAGTATGTTTAGACAACATGAGCTGAGGACAAATGGTCAGATGCAGCCGTGGTCTGCAAGGAGAGGCACATTCTCATAGGTGGCTTTTTCCAAGAGATTGGAAAGTTGCAGGTACCAGAGGCTGCATCCAAAAACCAGCAGAGGTGAAGCACATTGCATTTCTTGAGCTGGTGAGATGTGTGCAGTTGTGTCACCTCTTTGAGTACATCCCTTAGGTGCCTGGCCTGGTGTTTCCTCTTCAGAGATGTCATCCCATCACTCTCCCTCTTTCCAGTCAAGCTCAGAACTGCAGCCCTCTGCGTATCAGTCCTGCTTAGCCATGAGGCCCAAGTGGGAGCAGCACCTGTGGCTGGTGCATTCAGGAATCTGTGACCCGTGATGAATATTGTAATCAGACAACTTTAAGCCAAGATACAAAGCTGCACAACATTTGTGATATGAAGAGATCATATTCCAAATATATATACACATACATATATAGAGAGATGCATAAGTAAAGCCCAAGTTTCAGGTTCACTGACAATAATAATAAATTACTTCATCAGCAAATAGTTCCAACTAAAAAAGTTTTTAAAATCATACAATCAACACTAAGATTTTCAAGTGAAGCATCTCAAGGTTTTTTTGCCTAAATTAACATTTTTCTACTGAGTTTGAATTCTGAATGTTTTCATGTGAACAGAACCGTTTTAAAATCTTTCTTATGAAATAAAGTGTTTTGTTTTATTTTGTTTTGTTGTTTTGTTTGAAAGCAAAGTCTTAGGGATTTAGGTAAGTGTGAAATTTCTTCTGATTCTGTTTCAACCCCTGAACCAAAATATCAATTATTGATCTTAACTACTTGGCCTTCACTGTTGAGCTGTGCTCAGTGCTTGACACTTGCTAGCATTACAATGCCCTGTAGACAGTGTAGTTGGCAGCACTCAGTGAAAAGGCATGAAGGGCCACCAATATTAGCTAAATTGCTCTTTAAGGCACATCCCCAATATGTTGCTGTTGTATTAATTAGAATTCTGTTCTACTTTTCTTTGCAAAGCTGCCTACTGTAAAAAGCCAACAGAGTCTCTCACTGCTGCTTTCATTACCTATGAAAGCCAACAAATTCTCTGGCGGTAACTCAATGTACCACTTCCATGCAAGCTTACAAACTTTCCTCTGCCACCATCTTACCTGTGAATTAAAAGGAATGATAGATTATTTCCTCTGTGTTTTGCAGACTGAAACTAAACCAGTGCAGATGATGAATCTGGAAGCTACTTTTTGCCTGGGCTATGTAAAAGATTTAAATGTTGCCATCCTTGAGCTCCCATGCCTTAACAAACATATAAGCATGCTCATTCTCCTGCCCAAAGAGATTGAAGATGAGACCACTGGCTTGGAAAAGGTGAGAGAAAAAAATAGAATTGCTATGATACTTCCTTTGGAAAGAGCTCATCTAATGCCATATGTTTATGGAAGGTTTTTGTTATTTAGAAGCAATGCATAAGAAAACAAAAAGTAACTTTCCTGTGAATTTACCTTCTCATTCTGCTTCTCTGTTCCTAGTCTCATGTTTGTGGCATTGTCATTTTCACTGTGTCCAGGTGTGAGGCTGTAAATGAGGCTTTGTTCTAGATAGGGAGTGCACAGAAGACTGTGTAAAGTGTAGAAGGTACCCTTATTTCCGGTATCCTTATTTTTTTTCAATTGACATATGTCCATTATTTATTTTACTAAGGTCTTACACTTCTCCAAGTTTGAATTTTGAGCAGAGGTGCCTGCAAACGAGCCATTTTTCATTACAATTGCACATAAAAGTGAAAATTAATATGGCATTTCCTAAGAACAACAATTTCTTATGTCATTTCTCTATGAAAATTTTAGAACATATTTACACCCCTCTTCAAAGTTTATTAAGGACTAAGTAATTAATAATATTAATTAATAGTAAAGTTATTTAAGGATTAAAGGACTGATGATCACGCAAATCTCCTTTGTAATTTGCTGCAGCTGGCCACAAATTTTAAAGGCTTGAAGGATCTGTCTTTGCAGCTGTAAGATACTTTTATATGTTGGAGTAAATTATGGAACACACCTATCATAAAATGCAAGTGAGGCCTTTCCTCATACCAGTTTGTTGTGGCCCCACATTCTGCCTCCTTGCTTTCCAGTTTAAAAAAATTGCCTGGACAGCTGCATGTTTGATTGAGATCAGGCTCTGGATTTGGATTTTCTGCCCCAAATACAGCAATTTCATTACTCTGTAGGGTCAGGAATAAAGGCTTTTGGATCTCTGCCAGTTGGCCAGGTGTAACCTGGGGAGGGACTGTCTTCCTCAGGTTCCTTCATATGGCTGTTGAGGTGATTGCTTATCAAAAGCTTGCCAGAGCATGCACATGCAGAAGAGTTTTTCCAGAGGCCTGCCCTTTGGATTAAATCATACTTATATCAATATAACTGAGAGTATGTTCAGCCTGAATGCTGCAGTTGTGAATTAAAAGCAAAAGTTGCCTTTTGGACTTTATGTTTTGGAGGTGTGATAGGAGTGAGAAGTTCAGGAATGGTCTTTTCTCTCTCTCTCTCTCTCTCTCTTTCCTTGGACTGCTCATTAATTTCCTTTGTTCCTTTATGTTTTCAGCTGGAAAAGGCACTGACCCCTGAGACATTATTACAGTGGACCAATCCCAGCATGATGGCCAACACCAAAGTGAATGTATTTCTTCCAAAGTTTAGCGTGGAAGGTGACTATGACCTGAAGCCACTTCTGGAAAGCCTAGGAATGACAAATATCTTCAATGAAAGCGCATCAGATTTCTCTGAGATGTGTGAGACGAAAGGTGTGGTTGTGTCAAAGATCATCCATAAAGTCTCCTTGGAAGTAAATGAACAAGGTGGTGACTCCCGAGAGGTACCAGGCTATCGGATTCTGCAACACAAAGATGAATTTAAAGCTGACCATCCGTTTATCTTTTTGTTTAGACACAACAAAACTCGCAACGTGATTCTTTCGGGCCGATTCTGTTCTCCTTAGGCAGGGCATGTTCATTATGAAAAAGCACAATTACATTTGTGGTGGTGCACACTCATGTAAAGCTTTTCTTCCTGACTATCACCTTTGAAAGGAAATCTAAGAAGTTCATATATTGGCTGAGTAATACAATGTACTCTATATATGCAGCAGAACTAGTTTCTCTCCTTTTGTTTCCTCCCCTTTAGCAGAATAATTTCCGCTGTGAAGAACACACCGTATTTTATTGAGAAGTATCCCAGCTTCAGCAACAGTAACACTTTGTTCCTCTGTGACACTTTTTCTCCCAAAATGAAGTGAACTGAGAGCCTGATTTAAGATAGACCAGGAGCTGGGAAGGGCTCTAGAAGGAAGAGCTGTATTCCTGCTCCCTAGTGAAACCTCTCTCCCTCGTGACTCACACTCTCTGGATTCCTAACGCCTAAAAGGGGAAATGTGGACATGTGGTGTGATAGCTCTCCCCCTGTACCTGGCCACACTCTGGTGGTCCAGGGTGTCCTACCAGACTCTGCCAACACCCAATGAAGCACAAGTTCTGCAGCACAGCTATAACACTTCAGGCTGGCATCAGAATTTGCATCTGTGAAACAGCAGCCACACTGCTATGGACACCAGAGGCAAAAATCGTGGGGACAATATGTGTCTCCAGAAGACTCTTCAGCATGAGCTACATCAGTTCCCAGACTGAGGAGGTTGGACTCTGCTGTGTGGCCTTTTTTGACTCATTCCCTTCAGACATGGAAGATGGGACAAGTTCACTGCAGCTACAAGGAGCCCTGTTTTACATATCCTAAGGAAAAGAACATTATGCAATTTAAGGATAGAACACAGTTGGACTAATACTGGAAGTGCCATACTTTTCATGCACAGATTATCTGCCATTTCTAGCTCTGGATTCAGCATTAAGGAAACTCCTTACAGTTACTTAACGACTGAACCATGAGAAAAAAATAAGGACTTCAACTTGAGTGAAATTAACATTGTAATTGCTAGGCTGCAAATTCCACATGAGATTATGGTAATCAGATTTCAATTCTATCTAAAGACTGCCTGCTGCATATGTTCAGTACTCGTTTACCTAATTACTGTTCAGAATAAAGCACTGTAAAACCTGTGTCAAATGTACAATACCTCTAGTGTCAGTCTGTGTGTTCACTGACAGTGTCAGTGTTCATGCCTGACTTCCAATAAATTATAGGAATAGAAATAAACAGCTTCACTTAGGCCACAAAGTCAAAATAATAAAAAAAAACCAACTAAGTGAATGTCTGGATTGCCCTTCTGAGCCACATGATGAGAGGTCCCAGTAAGGACTATGTTAGTAGGTGGTCAGGATACACGCAGTATTCACTTATATATCCTCAAAAGATGGAAGCCTTTTACTTGAGAAATCCTCTTGGTGCCCCAGGTCTGAAAGAAACTGGAAAGAGATCTCTAAATGAGAACACGCAACAACCCCTAAAATGCATAATTTCAAGCTCAGAGCACTGGTTATTGTGAGTTTAGAGACGGGAGTTCTGTTTTGATTCTTGAATTTAACAACCCATGAGAAGCCTTTAGTCACAATGATTCAGTAGTTCCCACAGTGGAACTACTTTAATGGTCTCTAATGCATTTTAATGCCAGAGGGTTAACTGGGGTCTTTGGCTCGTATCTTTGAGGGTACCGAGGAGACTGACTTGCACCAAAAACAATGGGAGGTGAGACCCTGCAGACCTCTGGGGATCTTTGCTGATATGCATCAGATGTTCTCTACAGGGATGGTGGTCAGAAGAATTGAAATTGAAAACCAAAACAATTAGTCATAGCCCATCCTATCTGAGAAGGACTTGGCTGCAAAGATCTTTGCTGGCTCAGCTTCAGTGATACCTGAATGCCTGGAAATGATTGGTATACCCCATCATTGTCTGATCTGCTCTGAAGGCTGGGGTCAGATGGATCCAGGGCTGTTGTCACTGTGGCTCCTACTGGTTCTGTAGGAGGTGGGTCAGGACATCGTGCTTGGAGCTTGTGACTAAGCAGCTGCACAGGCAGTCCATGCATAGAGAAGATGGACTGCTTGCCTCTAGCATGTACAATTTGTGTTTGGGCACTGACTCTTTGTCAGGTAGTTCCAGTTGTCCATGTGGGCCATTTCATGCTTACTGCTACATCTCTGCTGGTCTGCTAGATGGATGAAAACCTCTGGCAGATTGTCCCATCCCTTTTAACCTTCCTGGATAAGATTTCCCAAAGGAGAAAAGCTCAGACATCGCTTTCTCAACTTTTTCAGGTTCTGAAAACATTCCAGCTCAGGAGCCAGTCTTCATTTAATGGAGGCTGTAGTCTGTCTAAATGCTGATCAGAGCATTTGGCATATCCCCACAAATTTATGGAAGCATTCTCCATGTGATAGCTTGGCCAGGAAGGGTTATCCCATGAAAGAAGAGAGAAACACTGCTTCAGGGTGGAGCCTGTCTTTCTCTACCTGGTGACTAATTCTGAGGTATCCCAGCCTGTGCAAGGCAGGCAGATGTTAGAGATACAAAGCTGTCTTGGCCCACATAAGGCAAACCCACTTATTGGTCATTTATGAACAGGGTGGATTGCCCATGAAAATCTCAGGTTCATTTTTCACTTCTGCCTCTTCTCTCTGCCAGTCCCAGTGGGAAACCTTTCCGCCTTGCAGCATGTGAGGGAGAAGGATCCACATGGCTCCTGCTGGTGTGAGAAACCATGTTACAGTCTACTGTTTTCATTCTACCCATTGCTGGCCTCTGGGCCTTGGGCAAGAAATTGCATGGGAGGAGATGGGAAAACACGTGTGGGAGTTCGTGTGTAGGAGCTCTTACGGGCTGGAAGGTGTTGGTTACGATGGAGAGAGGGAGCATAGCTGAGGGCTTGCTCAGATCGACAGGGTGCTCCACCTCACCTTTCAACAGGGCATTACTATCCAGTGATGGAAAACAGCAAGCTGAGGCTGGCTTTGGCAGGCAGCTGCAAACTGCAGGGCTGTGTGCCTGCTCACCTCATCACTTGCTCACCTGCACAGTCGCTGCCCGCTCCTTGCTCCCAGCATTTGGCTGGGAGAAGGGACACATCTCAATGTCTCATGGTAGCAGAAGTTGTTCGTGGGGGAGTTCTGAAACTTGAAAAATGCAAGGCAAATTGGCCCCACTGGAAAAGCAGTACATTTTTGTGAATATACTGTCCTAGGGGCCTAGAAGAGACAGAATTTGCACCTATGTTGACATTTCCCGAGGCAAAGCAGTTAAGCTGATGTCAGGGAAGTTCTGAGGGAATATATGCCAGAGCAAGCAAAATAAATCAGTGGAGGAATGATGTCAATATAGGAGGGAGGGAGAAAGCACAGAAATTGGAAGAAGGAAAGTCTTGCAAGATACTCAAAAATACTTAGGCTGTCACTGAAAAGAAGCTTGGACTATAATAGCATCAGAAGATACATGGTAAGGCAACGGTCATAAATAAATAAAATTTAAAAATAGAGAAAGAAAGAACTGAGGAGGAAGACTAAGGAGCACTACAGGAACATGCAGGAAGAAAAAACAGAAACAAGAAAGTGAATGGCAAATGGAAGTAAAAAAACCAAGGAAAAGAACAGAGGTAATGAGAATGGTCATTTTATCCTTGTATCTTGTATTGCTCATGAATTTCTGTTTGCAGATGGGTACTGGAGCACTGGAGCTTGGCCAACTGGGCTGAGATCTTGGCAGAGGAGTGGGGAACAGCAAAGCTGGACAGTGCCTAAAGAAGAGGGTGGTCCAACTTCAGCACTAGAAGGAAAGAGTGGGAAGGGAAAGATCGTGCTGGGGAGCCTTCTTCCTCCTTCCTGCTTACCGTGTTTGATCCCATAAATATCCTATGAATCCAAAGCCAGTTTTATGCTTAGTAGGAAGAAAGAAGAGGTGAGAGAGGAAAGACATAAAATTTTCAGTGTTGCAAAGCCACACAGAGACCTTGTTTATCTTTGATCTCTGAGCCCAGCTGCCATAACCCAGTGTTGCACCTGAGCTCAGCGGTGCTGATTAGGGGAGATCAAACACTGTGCTAGCACAGCTCTGTGCTTCCCATCTCTTTACTTCCTTCTCACTTTATGCTGGAGACTTAACCTCTGTGATCAACCACTTCTGGCCTTCTTTTATTCTCAACTCCAGCGATTTAAAAGAATACCCCCTGGCTGGGGATTCCTGTTACAGTTCAAGGAAATATTTCTTCCCTTCTCTAATTAAGCTCCTTCCATGCACATAAAGCCAACTCCTTACCTGAGAGGGAGAGATGGCTGTAGGCAACATAAAGCTCATGCATTTCCCATTCATTTGCTCTATCTCTGCAAGCAAGCTCAGCTCCAAATAATCTTGGCATGAACCCTGCACACACCTGTGTCCAGGCCAGACCCCATCAAAATTTGAAAGGGACTAAGCACAGCAGTGCAGCCATGGGTCTCCAGGGTTAATGAGCAGTTTTCCAGCTGAGAGTGACTTGGCATTGCAATCAGGAGATGTTGCCAGCAGATATTGCCTGCCAGACTTGTTGGGCAGCTTGAGAGAAATGCTAATAGCATATTGCTAGATATAGGTTTCCCAGTCTTCTGCAGGGAAACTTCATGTTGATGGCATTTGCATTAAACTGCAAGATGCTGCTATCAGCAATCATTGGTTAGAGGCTGAACTTTCCCACAAGAGAGGGGAAGATTTTTTTTTTAATACAGTATTGACAGGAACGTGCTCCAGAACTCAGCTGTTGTCTTCATTTAACCTCTTCAGGCAAGAAGGTAAAAATTCTAAGTTGTTTTCTTTTTTTTTTTTTTCCAAAATAACTGTGATTTTTTTTCTTTTTTTTTTGCTGATCCAAAGTACTCTACAGGCTGGTAAAGTAAATATCATTTTTATATATTGGGCAGAGAGAGAGATACCTTTACAGGCTGCAGGCAGCAAAACACACTGCTAAAATTCAGGTGTCTCAAGAGCTCACACAAAGGGAGCTGGTCTTCAGTGAGACATGAATTAATATTTTAGGGACACATTTAAAGATTCTTGCCTACATTTCACAGGCTGTTGAATCTGAAATTTCCCTAGGAAATTTCCCTCTGTTCACCCAGCAAAGTCTAATTGCCACAAGACTGATGAGCTCAGTGGCTTGTATGAGAAAGTAGATGCTTTTCTGCCTCTATCTCCAGGAAGGCTGAAGGACAGGCTCTTTCAGAGCACCAGTATTCACTCTGGTAGAAACGGGCTTCATATAAAGCGATGGTGCTGGTGACCTGGGCAAACTCACCCACAGGATGAGAGATACAGGTTAATTTTCCTTCTTTACTCACGTTTCCATGGCACAAGAAAAAGCCTTGAAATGTTCACTAGACGAGAGAGAAGGCATGCAATTCTTTGTCTGGGCTCTTAGGCATTTCCACATTACACTGATCCCCGCTGCCAGGGAAGTTGTTTATGTCCTTAAACAATGACGCTGTAAAAGAGAAAGGGTGGAGTGGTATTCAGATTTTATTTTGTTTTGTTAGTGGGGGTGCTAGTCTTTCATATTAAAATGTGAGCTCCTGGGTTTGGCAATGATGTTTAGAAGGTTGCAGAGATGCCTGTGCAGCTGCACAGAGGCACAGCAAGTAACTTGCCACTGTTCAGCTGTAACAGGCCAATGCACATCCATGCCTGTTAATGCAGAAATAACTGGCCTAGAAAGAGGTAGAGAAGATACCAGAGGGACTGATGCAAACTAACAAAAGCAGTCAGGAAAAAGTTTTCTGGCATAAAAGTAGCATCCTGAGAGGCTAGGTTGTTTGGAAAATGAACTTGGCACCATTTTGCTTGAAAAGCTGCTTTGTACTGAAAGGCATTGGTTTTTAATTTAAAGCATGTGTCGTGCCACTTAGGGATGATCAGAACTGCTGTGTTGTGGGAAATTTAATTTTTCTTGTGTGCTGCTTGACCCTTTCACTCCAAGTCAGCACAGAAACACTTGGAAATGTATTTTTTGTGTAAGTGGTCATGAAAAATAAGAAAGTCACTTCTACCAATTTTCATGTGAGGAGACAGCAGTGTCTGTCATGTTGTCTTTTTCTAGGATAGACCATGTAATTTCTACCAATTCTATTTTCCTGTGTGTATGAGAAATGAAAGTATATTAAAGCACCTTAATGGGACACAGATTGAATAAGTAAAACATGCAATGGGAATTATCATGCGGCATCAGGCAAAACAGGTTCCTTCTTACTTAACTTGTATGAAGTACAGAATTACCTTAACAGCAAGGCTACAGCTCTCTTACCTTCTCCACCCTATTTACTGCCTCCTCCTGTTGACTGAATAATATAATCTAATATAACCATTAATTATGACAGCTTTCAGCACATTTTTTTCATCCTTTGATAGTTTTTATTTTGATTTCATCTGCCCTTAGCCAAAAACAAACTATGAAGAGAGAACAGATCATGAATAGTTATAGAAAAAGAGTGATCATCATTTCACACAGCCGAGGAGGAAGTTTGTAATTTTTACGAGGTCTGTGGAATGCAGAGGTTTCTTCTGAAGGCAGCTATTTTCCTGGGTAGCTTCTTGCTCACATACATTGCACTGCCAATAATTTAACTTGCCAGTCTATGTTAAAAGCTGCTGAACCATCATGCAAAGGATCTCCTGTCATCAGGGGCTCTGCACTATTAATAATGCTTAGTGCAAGTGCTTTGGCTAGTGTGGAACAGCAGCTAGGAACTTCCTGAACACTTCTTTTGATCCTGGATCATCCCTCCTTACCACTCCAAGATTATTTAAAAGTGACATTACCATTTGCTGTCCACCATGCAGATGTTCTCCAAACTCTGTGGCCCTTGCAGTAGCTCCAGAAGTCTGATTGAGTTATTGCACAGATTACACAGAAGGATTTGTGGAATGGAATCATTCATACACTTGTTCCCACCCCATTTTAGATTAAGAAAGTTCACTAAATCCTTTCCCTGTGCAGTAAGAAAGTTCCTCCACTAGCCCATACCTGCCCTCCCTTCCCCTGGATTTCTAGGGCAGCTCTCTAAGCAGTTCCCACTCACAAAGCCGTGGAGTTGGCTGTAGTGTTTGCACCTGCATGTCTCCCTGGTGACAGCCTGCTGCTTTTGCTAAAGGAGTGGTCACATCAGTGTGCCAGACACTCACTTTAAAACATATTCGAAGATCCTGGGCTCTCCCTCTTTTCTTGGCACTCAGCCCTTTCCCTGCAGGCAGGGGTGGAGGTGCCTTCTTCCCACTGAGTAAGTTTATTAACTCTTTTTTTCCTCCTTGACTCGTTCTGAAGTTGGGACACACCTACAAAATGCCTCATGCCCTACATTCACCGTGGCTGATTTCACAGCTCCATTTCAGACCTTTCAAGAGATGTGGGAGGATAGCACTACAAACTTCAGCACTGAAGATGCACTGAGTTTTGTTTTCAGAAGGTTGTGGATAGTAGGATACAAAGGTGGAAGAAAAGAGAAATTATTTAGTGCAATGTATTTTGGTAAGATGACTGCATTACTAAAAGGAAAATGAAAACCATATTACATGAAATGAACGTATTACATTACATATTACGAGTACCAGAGCTAAACACAGCTGTGTTCAGAATTAATGAGATAAAACTCATCTTTAATTCGTCTGTGTAAAGAACCGTTAGGATATTTCTCATCTGTTTTGTCCATTTGTATTTGGTCCTTATGTGAAGTACTTTTGGACTCCAGGGTGAAACACAAGTCTCAGTATGAAACATCTATGAACTTTTCTTTCAGCATCACGGGTTCTTTCCACAGAGCATCACTCAGAAACAGGATGAAGCATTGATTGTTGCTGTACTTTTTGAGTTAGTCAAATGGCAAGAAATGTCTGCATTTGCCATGTTGTACCTTCCTATATTCAGAAACTTTAAATTTTCATCTCTTCCAAGCCTCTGCAGCAATCTGTTTTAGGCTCAGTCTGTTTTCCTGTGGGCTGAGTTCATTCCCATTGTCTGGCACTTACTGCAGGCTAAGATGGTTTCACAGACAAATGCTACATCTTGCCTCAGCCATATCAACTCTGAATGCCCTGGTAACTTCTGGTACCTGAGTCCCAGCTTTCTATGCAAAGTCATGCCTGGCTCATGGCTGAGCTGGAGATAGTGAGCGTGCTGCATCTTGAGAACCGTGCAAGGCATTTTGAGTAGCTCTTTGAATAAAGAAAACTCTGTGAAGGTTAGGCTCTCTGTGAAGGGAGGGAATTGTGGCTGGGGTAGAAGAACTGGGGTGTCAGTGGGAGAGCAGGGTGACAGGAGAGTTTTGGCTGGAATAGGTTTCAGGTCCCCAGCACCAGGCAACCCCTTCTCCAGAGGGCTCAAGACAACTCTCAAAGGGGCACCAATAGCCCAGGACAGGCTGTACAAGTGCCCTGCTGATAAAAGATCCTGAAGTTCAGCTTTGCACCAGCCTCTTCCCACCTTTAATGTCTGGTGACACAGACTGGAGCTCCTCATGTAACTTCACCTTGCAGGCTGCAGCTTCAGGGCAGACAGGGCTGAGCAAGTGTAGTGCCTGCTGTGCTGTGGCCATCTGTGGGCCCTGGGCAGAACCACTTGGCTGTGCACTCGCTCCTTTTTCCAACAGAGGAGCTCTGGCAGCTTTCTCTGGACCTGAACCATGCTGGTCCCAGTGCGGGCTGAAAGGTAGAGAGACCCAGATCTGTGCCACGGGACACATGAAGGACTTGTCTCCATACTGTGGCTGTGTATTTTCCCCTAAATAAATAATCTTTCTGGAACACGGACCAGTGCTATTTGTCCAAAATATTTGTTCGATACTGAAAGTGATGTGGTTTGGTTTTTTTTTGTATAATAATTCCAGAAAATTTTGTGTGATCCCACTGATATCTACATAACACCTTTGCAATTCTCCTAAGATTCAGGAAAGGAGATTATATCCCCCTTTTTTCAGATGGCCTCTTCCTTGCAAGGACCAAGCTGAACTTGGTTCTGACTTGTCCTTAGTGGAGTGGATTGAACATAAATGACCCATGGGAGAGGTATCAGACTGTAATGTTTCTAGTACAAAAGTATAGAGTGACAGATATCTTGTCATATCGCTGAGCAGGAACTTACAAGCTTCTTTCCAGGGCTCTTGAGCTATTACTCTGTTCAGAATTTTTAATTGTGCATCCTGCCTCAGGCTGTGGCTCCTGGAAAACGATCAGATGTGTATTTCAAACTGTTAGTGTTTCCATATGTGGTTCGGTCTCCATAGCTGTTAATGACCCTTTTTCATGTATGAAGACATTTAATTGATAGTGGTTTTATTTTTAGAAACGTGTTGTTTGAAACCCCCTCACCACAGCTGTGGTTACCACACATGGTTATATGCAGGCTTAGTTTCTGTTACCAAGTTTGTCACTAATGTAAATTGTTAAAAGAGAAAAGAGTTGATGCAACTGTATGCATCAAACCATTCTGGAGAAGGAAAATGTTAATCCATACCTGTCTAATTTCAATACCATGAGTTAAAATAAGACACAGCATGGGATAAGGCAGAAAAAGGGTCCTTTCTGAGGAATTTACATATGTTGTGAGCATGGGTCCCTTTTGCAGACCCTCTGTGTCTTTGCTCCTGCTGTGCATCACAGACTGATCTGTGCAAGGCTAGTTAAAACCCTCAGGATTTAGAAAACGTCTGTTATGGTCAGCAACCAGCTATGGGACAATCTCAGGGCAGACAGATGCTTCACAGTGTGGTCTAGTTAGGCCAGCTACATTAAATTGCTTCATTCTTTTGTGCTCCCACTCAGCAGCCGCTTTATGATGGACTCCGTTTCTAGATCAGTTACTGAGTTTTGCCTTGATCTCTACAAAAAGCTCAACAGAAGTGCAGAGGACACAAATATTGTCTTCTCTCCAATGAGCATCTCTGTTGCCCTGGCCCTGATCCATCTTGGTGCAAAAAACAACACTGCTGCTCAGATAGAAAAGGTGAGTATGAATGAACCACGGTGAGGTGCTTCCACATTGCTTGCTGTCCCTTAATGGAAATGTGGGGCATCCCAGCACGACACCCGTGCGAGTGTCCCCCAGGGAAGCAGCCCGAGGGCAGGCGCAGACGCTGCCTTCCCAGCGGTGCTTGGAGCACCACGGTCCCTGCCACCTGCTGGTGTGACTCTCATCGTGCGGGGCTGACTGAGGGCAGGCGACACAGCACAGTGGGGCACTCTGGTTTTCCCCCAGCCTGCTGGCAGAATATCAGGCTTTGTTTCAGAATTACAGGCAGGCGTTTCCTCTTGTGGTTGGTATAGGAATCCTGAGACTCTGGGTGGGCAGTGGGGAGAGCTGCAGACACCTGAAGTGGTTGCTCCTGGGTGGCTGGAAGCATTAGCTGGCTTGTCCCTTATGACATTCAAGGGTCAAAATGTCTCACCTCACAGAGATCCAGGTGGGCAAGGAGGAGGTGAAGAAGGCCACCCCTCTAGTCACTGTGCCTTTACACCCTGCGGTTCAAGTTCTGCTTTCTACAACCTTTCTTATTTTTTCATTTTTGAGCCCATGAATGATAAAAGACCACGAACCCTAAGGGAGAGGTTCTCGCCAGGGTGTGGTGGGTTGACCTTTGTTGTGGCTGCCAGGTGCCCACCCAGACACTCTCTGACAGCCTGTTCTCTTTGCACAGAGAACACCCCTGCAGCCCCCTGGCTACCATAGCCATGCCACATCAATCCTTTAGACAGGGACTCCTGCTTATTTTAGGAAAGCAATGGGAATTGCTCAATATCAGTATCCTCTATAAAAAGAGAGTAAGTCTATGTATGATACAACATTATTGTAATGGAGAAACTGCTGAAAATTTTTCAGTGAGATATTTGAGCATTAGAAACAAGGACTGGCTTCCATTAAGAGCACTGTGATTTTGATCTATTTCCTAAGTTGATGCAAATGTTAAGAATGATTGCAAGAAGCCAGTTTTGCTGTTTTCAAAGAAAATTTATTTTTATCTCTTTGCTTGGGGCAACTTTTTGTTTTGAAATTTAAGGCAACTGTAGCAATGAAAACACAAATCAAATACAAAATATCAAATATTTTGAGGTAGTGAAGGGTAACATTTTGAGGGATTACGTGCAAGTTCTTCTTGGTTTGTTAATATAGAAATGTGAGTCTGAACATGAATGTATGAACAAGTTCAAGTCTGTCATTTCAGCTGATGAGTGAAGCTGAAAAACCATTTTTCATGAATCTACACTTATCCAATACAGCACAACAAAGCTTTTAAACAAGGAATACAGTTTTATCCCAGTTACAGTTGCTATAACTCGACATCTTCAACTACAGGTGCTCCATGTCAGGAAAGCTGCAGGAAGAATGAGCCTTGGATATGATCATGAGAGTGCAGCCCCAGAAACGGAGCCGGAAGGAAGCCTGGAGGGTCAGCCTTCCTTCTCAGAGGTGTGTTCTTGGGTGGGCCGCCTTGCCTTTACTCCGTGGTGGGTTAGTGCAGGTAAAGCACTAGGGTTTGCCACTGGAGGGAGTCAAGATCCCATGCTCAGAGTCTGCCTACTCTTCTAGGAAATGCCATTTACAAGGTGGTGTTTTATTGAGCGCCAGTAAGTCTATATCAAAGCCTTCAGTGATCTCATCTGAAGGAGGATCAGGGTACAAAGCTTGGACTAGTTGGATTTAAAAATCGGTACAGCAGGAGTTAGCCTTATAGTATTATCTAATTAAGATACAAATTAGCAACCAAAGCTATACAGAGGAATAATTTTAATTGTTGTGCTTTTGTTACTCCCAGTGTAACAAGGAGGGAGACCTTAACCCTAAAGTGTTCCAGGCGCTGCTTTTACAACTACAAAACCTTGGCGAAAAATACGTTTTAACCTTGGCCAACAATCTCTTCATACAACAAGGATTTGAACTCCAGCAGGTAAGTCACCTGCGTCTGCTAACTGCTGTGGCCATGACCTCAAGCTTCTCTGTAACTTGTGAGCCTCACTGTTGCCCCCCTTGTGTGTATTTTGGAGCACCCGATGTACTTCTTGGAACTCTAGCTCTTGGGGCTGGTGGGAAAGAGACAAAATTGTCAACTTTCAGTTATTTTATTAAAAAAAACCAACAACCCACCCTATGTTTATCAATGGCTATAGAGCAGAAATAAGGCAGGGACCTGTTCACTTTTGGCTATATGTGTACACTCAGCCAGAGGAGAACCTACAGCCAAAAATGTCCTATTCAAGCTGTCTGTAAACTACCTACTTCAGGCCTTGCAAGTGGGACAGCTGCAGCAGCAGTAGGCTTGGAGAGGGGTTATCTCCTGGGATGTTGGACAAGTTCATGCACAGGGCTGCTCTGCTGAACTTCTCGCTCCTTTCCTACTGAAAGACTGAGTGGTCTTGACACTGCTTGGTATGGCTAACTTGCTAGTCACATCTTTGCTTTTCTGTCAATTATTTGGATACTTAAGCATCAAACAACTCATCTTGCATTTTTTGTTTCTTTAATTTTTTTATCTGGACCTCAGTTACGCAGTTCTCCATGAGAAGACTCATCTGGTTTTCTTTTTACTTATTTACTTTTTTGACCTATGCAATAGAATAATTATCTTTTCTCCAAAGAACCTCTGAATAAATTTCAGATACTTGACATTTCCAAAATGAAATTCTGCCTTATGGATTCAACAGGTCCCTCACCATTTCTGAAATACTACTGAACCGTTGATTTCCCTCAAAAGACAATAAGTGTTTAATAGATTTGACCAATCCATAATCTTTATTTTGTTTTACAGCAATTTCTAATGTGTACCAAGGAACTGTATGGAGCAATGCTGCAAACAGTGGACTTCCATGGTGCTGTTGAAGCTGCTAGAAGAAAAATTAATGCTTGGGTTGAAAGTGAGACACAAGGTAAAACCGTAGCAAAACCATAGCCATTTTATCACTGCCTTCCTACATGGGTTCAACAAATCAAATTCCAGAGCAGGAAAAGCAAAGACCTGTTCACATTTCTGTGTGTTCACTCTTATGCTGTTTAAAGGTAGTTTGTCTTCCCATTTGCTCTTGAAATATTAGAGTAAGTTACCAGCTAAATTATTTTTGACTTAAAGATGTGTTTGCTGTCAAATACTTTTGTATTCTCACCCTTATGCTTGGCCTGATAATTGCAGTAATACCTATAAGGCTTGACCAGACAAGCTGCTCCTGCAAACAGCCATAAATGCAGACTCAGAACACCAGGGGATAGCTTGGTGACCCCCAGTTCCCCCGTCCTCCCTGGCTGGTAACAGGGCAGAGGAATCTACCATTTGTTTACCTATATTGTTTTTGCCCTTTGAATAAACCAAGAACTGTGTTTCTAAGTTTTTCCAAAACTAAGTTCAGAGACTAGTAATTGAGTCTCAGTCTGGAATCTTAATGACAGCTAACAAATAATTCTGTGTTTCAAAATTCCCTTTAGGTAAAATCAAGGAACTCTTTGCACCTGGTGTGATTGATGGACATGCATTGCTGGTGCTTGTGAATGTAATCTACTTCAAAGCATCCTGGGAACACAAGTTTGAGGAAGAAAAAACAGTTCAGAGAGATTTTAAACTGAATCAGGTACCTCTACATTCTGTAAACCTTAACATTATTCACCTTAGATACTGTGAGCATTGCAGCAAGCATAACAATGTCCAGGGCTGAGCTGCCCTGTGAGTAAGGTGTGGGTGTTGGGAACTTAACTTGCCTCCCATGTTGGGTAGAGATGTTGGTAAGAGCTGTATTGCCCAACTGACTGTGTAACTTTATTTTCAATAGAACAGAAAGAAACCTGTGCAGATGATGTACCAGAAAGGCAAATTTAAACTGGGCTACATTGAGGAGGTGGGTGCTCAGATCCTTGAACTCCCTTATGCTCAGAAGTCACTGAGCATGATCATCCTACTGCCAGGTGACGTGGCCGATGGATCTGTCAGTGGGCTGGAGCAGGTAAGGCAGTACAAGTCATGGACTAAGCCTGGAAGCCAGTTATCTGAATTAACACCGGGTAAAGATCTAAATTTTTCAAAGCTTTCCCCCAATTTTAATCTCCTTTTTTCCCCCATCTTATAGATTGAAAGCACAATTACCTATGAAAATTTAATGCTGTGGGCCTCTTCAGAGAACATGTTTGAGACAACAGTGGAGGTTTACCTCCCCCGATTCAAGCTGGAAGGTGCCTTTAACCTCAACCAGGTTTTACAGGAGATGGGGATGACCGACATCTTCGCTGAATCAAAAGCTGACCTTTCTGCAATGACGTTTGCAAAATCTCTGGTGCTGTCAAGCGTTGTCCATAAAGCGTATGTGGAAGTCAATGAGGAAGGCACCGTGGCGGCTGCTGGCACGGGATCTTCCATTGTGAGGAGGTCTCTGCCTCTCACAGAGGTGTTCATGGCTAATCACCCTTTTTTATTCTTTATTAGACACAATCCTACCAACACTATCATTTTCTTTGGCAAACTCTGTTCGCCTTAAAATCAGGGCCATTTTCTAACATTGTGTCGAGCACCTGGTTGAAAAGCAGAAATTTTATTTTTCTCCCAAATGCTTTCTTAATCATTTGACAGCTAGTTTGTACTTCAAAATAATCACTGCAGCCAGTTTTGTTAAGAACATATGAATTGGATGCTCTGCCACTAGTCTCCTTGAATTGTAAATATTGATCTGAATTCAGAATAGGAGTAAATTTTACTTTAACCTCACTGGATATGAATAACATTTTGTTTCCTTGATGTGCACATATGCTCCTGTATTCCTGCATCCATATGCATTCCTGTGTAATAATGATGCTGACAAGAGGATTGAGGTGGGATGGAACCTTTGGAGATCATCTGGTCCACTCTCCCTGCACAAGCAGGGCCATCTACAGCTGGCTGCCCAAGATGTCCAGGTGCCTTTTGGATATCTCCAACTATGGAGACTCCACCACCCCTCTGGATGACCTCCCCTAAGTCCGTCCTAAGTTCTCAAATAACTGCAAAGAGAATTTTGTTTGCATGGTGTCTGCAGGAACAGGATACAAAACCATGTATTCCTAAAGATGGTTAATTATTTACATAGTAAAGAAGGCTGCCTTTTATATGGGGATAAATCAAATTATTTATCTCAAAGTTTCAAAGAATAGGAAGAAATTGGTCTAAAGCATCCCACTGAAGTTACTGATGTGGAACACTGTAACAATTAACTTCCAAGACATGTGTTTTCCTTTTCCCATGCTGCTATGGGGTGAATTTGAACATTCTGAGATGCAAATCTGAGAGACAGAGCTCTCTCCATGCTTTGAAAAATGAGGAAAGGTTTTGTGAAGTGTATATCATGGAAATAACAGTTAATCATTACCTTGGAAAGTTTGTGGGAAAAAAATAAAACTTTTTGCTGGCGGATAAGAAGACCTTACTGTTAATTTGGTGGTTTAACATAAGTGATGTCTTCCTCAGAAGGATTCTGCATGAGCTTTAACACATTAACATTTGTAACGTCCTTTCTTTTGTTTATATAATGGAGAATTGGTGAATAACATGTTTAATGCATAGAATTATATATGGCTTCAGAAAGGAGAAGACACATTAAAATAATCATGTATCTCTCCTAAATAGAACATAGGCTGTTTTTAAACTTGTACATCCAAAAAGTCATCTGAAAGAAAAATTCCTTCATCCAAAATTTGTAGGCGTTTTATTTTCTCCTTTCGTAAATTTTCTAGCAGCTATCATTTTCCTTTGCTTGCTCTGAACTTTCTTGATGTTAGCAGTTAGATGCTTTGTCCATGTTTAAATTCAGGAGCAAGGTAGGACGAAGTGTAAAATCCTGGAGAATATCTAGTGAATGGATTCAAAGCAGATCTTGTGAAAGCTGTGTAAATAGGATTCCTGAAAAATGCCATTACAATGACTATTTTATTTAAATTGAAAATAGTACTTAACACCTGTAGTTGAGAAATTAATGAGGCTCAGGAGGTGATGGGCCTGTATCCCCTATCCTGGCTGGAATTCAAGCCTGCAGCATTGAAGAGAATGCACCAAGTGCTCTCGGGCTTTAGCACAGGCTGCAGGGCAAAACTGCCCACCTTCCTTTTGAAGCCCTTACATGAAGGAGTGCAGCTTGAAGGCACAAGAAGAGCACTCCAGGACTGATAACTTTGCAGTTCAATAAATGCATTATAGATGAGTTCTGGTTTCCAGGGTCTGGTGCCGTTCCTGTTTTAGTCCAGTAACACAGGAAAAAAGTATCTGTATGTGGGTGTCTATCCTAACAATAATGCTAGGGAAGAATTTTTGTTTATACTTTTCTGACAGCATAGATTTTTCCTCACTTTCTTAATATCTGCCTAGAAAAGAACATAGTGAATGAAGTAGGTCATTTGTGAGCTTCCTCTCAGCTCTTCAGAGAGTGCTGCTGTGCAGCTTTCTCATTGAATCCTCGGGCATGAAATTAGATATTCTTAGTTATGGGATGGCGAGTCACAGCTTTTGTGTAAGAGTACTGCCACCTACACATCTCCAAGAACATTTTGCATTCCTCCCTCACTTGATTGCTACAGTTTGGAAACAGAGTCCAGCTTTTCCACACACTTACTGACAGTTTTAAACGTGCTGGAAAAGCACTCCTGAAGGACCTCTGTCACAAATACTGATGGATGCCTTATTTTCTCACGCAATGCTTCATGAGGCAGGTAGCTTTTGGCACAGCCCTACTTGCAGCTTGCAGCCTCACAGCACCAGCTGCTGCTCTGCCTGACCCCTGACAGCTCCTTTTCCAAGAGACCCCCACTGCAGCCCACTCTGCTGCCTCTCACTCTCCCCTGCAATCTGTCAGCACGAAGCAGTCCCAAACATGGGCCAGCAATGACCAGTCCTGCCTTTGCCACAGCCCTCAGCTTGCCGAGTGAGGAATCATCTTACTAAATTGGGACGACCACTGTGGGCAAAGGCTTTCTCAAACTAGAGTTTCATAACAGGAAAAGTCCCCTCAGTCATATTTTCAGATTCTATTAATCCAATCATTGCATGTTATCGAGGGGGGACTCAGCTGCATTTTGCTTGATGGGTTCAGCTGCTGCTGTTCTGTGAGAAATGTGATATTTTGCCCAGAGCAGTGCTGAGCACAGCACCTGTTGGCCAAAAATATAGGCATTGCTCAGCCCACAGCCACCCTCCAGACACCAGGAGGAAACACTATGAAAAAACTTTCTGCTGCTTGTGATGCAGAGCAGCCTCCAGGGTCAAAGCATGAGTGCTTTGGCAGCATGGAGCCCACTTCATTGCTCATGAATGGTGATGAATATGAAGGATCCTGGAAGACATGCCCAGGGGCCTTTGGTGTATCTCTTGTACCCCAAACAGGAGCAACTCCACCTTGCTGCCTTATTTGCTTGTTGCTTTGTGCAAACCTTCCAGAAGTGCAGACTGACACTGACTGTGGAGTTCAACAAAAGCCTCAGGAGCCCCACATACATTTCAAGCCATAACCATTGATGCCTCAAGCTCCCCACTGTTCTGCTGAAACATGTGGGCTAGGCCTAGGGTATAGGAAATCAGATCCATAGCTGGAGTACAGCAGCAAACATCCAGAACTGAGAACCTCAGCTTTTGCTCCCATACCAGTGTCTAACTTCCTCCGGTGTTGTGGGAAGAATCCACATCCAGTACCATGTACTTCAGTGAACCACAGTGTCTGGTTGGTCAGTGCTTCTAAACCATGTAGCAGTTCTTGCAAAAAACCCAGGGTGTTGACTACATGACCATGTTTACACAGAGTACAGTGTTTAGAAAAAAAATTGAGGAGATGAAAGTGAGTGTGGAGCTAGCTGGAGCAGACGGGAAGAGTCTTTGTGAAAGTTAATGAAGAAGGAACTGAGGCAGCTGCTGCTACAGGGGTGACCAAAAGAATGTTTTACCTCTACATTCCTTACAAGTTCAGAGCTGACCACCTGTTCCTCTTGTTGAACAAACACAATCCAAGCAAGAACCAAGGCCAAAGAAGAGAACGTTCTTGCTTGGCCAACAGTTGTTGCCGTTTAACCTGGAATGGTCCCTTAAACGAGTTGAATTATTAATGCAAACCAGCATTTCTGAAATCCAGCCAGCCTGTTCCCCCCTAATACAGACTCCCTTTAAAGGATGGGCTGCATGGCTGCGAAAACAAACATCTCTCAGAGGTAGAACACAAAGAGATCTAGCTGGCATGCTAGGAACAGGACTAGGGGTTTTAAATGGAATCGATCAAGAAGTATTGATGAATAAACTAGCCACTGCAACCAGTGACTTGACAAAATTGAGACAACCTTTTCAATCATCTTTATTGGCACTAGGAAACAATCAATGGCAAATTTCAAAAATACTTCTAGATTTTGCAGAAACTAATGACCAAGATCACAAGCTAATAATTAATGCACTGGATACAGTCCAAGATAATGTTTCACTAGCCCTTAGCTGCATTCAGGCACAGTTATGGATGCAGTCAATGGCTTCTTTAATTATAAGAGAGGAGAATGAAAGGGTGGTCCCTATTGAAATCCGAGAAGCTGTCTGGAATAAAGTCACTGAGCCAGAAAGAAAACTTCAATCTTCGTGGACTTTGGTAAACTTTATTTATGATCCATTCACCAATATAGCCCAGCTTTTGTTTTAACCCTATGTAATGCTACCATTTACGTAATTCACCCTATCAGTACATTAGGACTAAATCATGAAGGAACAGTCTCTTACCCCTCTGAACATAGAGTGTGGGCCAGGATGACAAAATAAAAGTGGCAGACTGTGAATTTGGAATCCTGTATCACAGAGAACAGCAAGGGTTTATCTGTGAAAGTAACCCAATTGATGTCAAAGACATATGCCTTGATGCTGAGCAAGGCATTTGCCATTTTGAAATCCATCCAGATACTACCCAGAAGACTGTACTTGTGTATATTGGCCAGGGCTGTGTATGTTTGAGAACAGCTTGTGCCTTTGAAGAAGTAGGTAATGACAATATACCCGTTAACAATTATTCTAATTTTTTGTGTTTGCAACTTTATTGAAATAGTGGGGTGTGACTTTTTGTACTCAGCACCAGTTGTGTCTTATCAATTAGTAAAGTCAAATTATACCCTATACCACAAATTGTTACCCACAGCTATCGGAATGGACCTTACATTAGTGTGGCAATTGGTAAAACATCAAGACCTAATCAGAATTTTAGAAGAAATCCGAAGGAATGGGAAAAAGACCTGAGTTACTCTCCATCACCATACGCAAGAAATAAGCAAAGTCTTGGAGAGGGTAAAACAAGATGTGACCCATAATTGGTGGGATGCACTGTTTGGATGGTCGCCTACTGCAACTGGGATTCTGAATACGCTGTGTCACCCCATAATTGTTTTGTTAATTTTGGTGTCTGCCTTGTGTAATCAACAATATTGTTTGTTTGGAATTATAAGGTGTTAAGGAGATTATCCCTTTTAACTACTCTATCAAAAGTGCCTGGTAAAACACTCAGAGATACCTATTGTAGAAATTTGTTAGAAAAAGAATCCATATATTAGTAAAGGAATTTACTAATTTTATAGAAAAGGGGGGATTGATACAAGAGGCTTAGATTTTAATTTGATTTTTAATTGCTGATAATTGCTGATTATGGGTATTGCTAATATTCCAAAACTTTGTAGCTGCTTGCTAAACAATGTGTATCCCTTGCTCAACGTTTATTGCTCTTGCCAAAGCAGAACGGGAGGATGCAAGACCATTGATAAAGGGAAGTCTACCATAACTTACATCTTGCTTTCGGACCCTGGAACCAGCTTAAACCAGCTTTGGAGTTTGGACTCACACCAGGAGCTCAGAGAGCATGCACAAGGAAGCAAGGTGAAAAGTTCAATCCTGAGGAAGACTCGTTTACGTCATCCTGAGACCCCAGCCCACGACCACCAGGAGGCACTGTGCAGGTGCAAAGCATATGCTAATGACTTTTGAGCTCATTATATTACAAAGTAGGGATAGGTCATGAATATGTATAGGCGTATTGTGTAATCTAATGCATATGTAACATGTAACCAGATATATTCCAAGCTGAGTACTGTGGTTGGCATGCATGGCTTTCAGAGAGCTACCTCACATGCGTTCAGCGCTGCAATAAACATACCTACTTTACAACTTTATTAGTTGTAGAGCCTTACTGCAAATCAATACCACAAGGATTGTAACAGGAATGAAGAAGAACAATTATTTTTAACATCCAGACTGATGGCCAGAAGCAATACCTTTCTCCTCAGAGTGGTGAAATTTACACAATGTGCTACAGGGCTGAGCAGCCCTGAAGGGCGTTTCAGGTTTCCAAGTCCATAATTTGTTAAAGTAGCTCAGTAGCTAACAATACCCACAGGTTTTGGGTAGTGTGATTAGTTCAGTGTTATGTTCCTGGTTATGAGTACATCTACAATAATTACATTTTATGACCAGGGAGACACTCCCAAATGCTATGTCTTGTACAAAGGATAAATTTACTAATAAGTATTTGAACAACTTGGCCATCAGCACATATCAAAGTTTAAAGATAACTGGATGTAACAGTTTTAATTTACAGTCAGGACAACTTAGGACAAAGCTGAGTTAAAACTTCGGGAATAAGGAAGAACAGAAATGTAACAGAGGTTTGGAAACTCTTTGTCTAAAAGCTTCAAAAACCGGTTCAACACCTATCAGCTGTAATCTAGATCTTTCATCTTACCTTAGGGCAGCAGATGCACCAGGAATCTCAAAGCTCCTTCCAGCCAGAGTTCTGTCATTTCTAACCAAAGTTAACAACAACAGCTCCATTGCATGAAAATATCTATTATCTTTTTCACTGGCTAAGCAATATAGAAAAACAGCCTCTTTCTTAAAATGCAAAGGAAATTTTCTATTTTCTACTGCATCCCACAATGATGACTGACAAGAAAAGTTATGCACTGAGGCAGAGCCAGGGGAGGAATACTCATGGATGTTCTGTATCACACAGCTTTAAAAAATGCTGCACTTGCTATTAAGGTAAAGAAACCTGGCTTATAAAATTATACAAATTGCCACAAAGAAATGATATCCAGAAATACTATAAATGAGATCACTCATAAAGCCTGAATCACCCTTATAAAACAGGGTCATCACACAGCAATATATATCTGTGTAATCATAACATCTTACACTGTGAAAGTCTGTTAAGAAGACACATGCAGACATCCCTGCCTACAAATGTAATTTCCTGTTGGTCAAAGCTCATGAACAAGTGAGAAAGGGTGTGAGCAGAGAAGGTACAACAAGCAGAACTCCTGTATTGTTAGGAGGTATTTTTGGATGCTGATAAGTGAATCCAAGATGAAGAATATTTTGATGCTATTTTGTGTCATGTCTAAATTTCCCTGGAGAGTAAATTGTTATAATGGGAAAGGTTCTGGTGCACGAAGAAGTTCAAGAGGAAAAACAATGGTTCTGGGCTCCCCTCTCCCTGGCAAGTTGAATGGCCAGCATGAGGTACCCCAAGGCTCTGCAAAGTTCACACTCATCAATTCCTGCACCTTGTTGCCAGTAAATCCAGTATTGGAGAGTCAGCAGACAGTAGTGATATTTATAAGCTGATACTTGGTTTTCAATAGGTTCCTGACTCATATAACCTGAAGATCACAGAAATGAATATCAGACTCTGCTCATGTGGTGCTTTCCAAATGAGCTGGGACCATCAGCAACATCTGAAATCTCTCCAACTTCCTCAGCTTCAAGAGGTACTTTTCTGTCATGCTGAAGTTTCTGTGGATCACCACAGATACTTTATCACCCCAATTGCTCTGATATATTGTATAAGACTCGTTATTTGTTGAAACAGATGTCTGACAAACAGGGAGGGGGGCCCTCTTGGCCAGTGAAAATCAAAGGAGTCCTTGTTTTGTTCTTGCTATTCAGCAACTCCACTTATCTAATGGTACCTTTACTCACAGGCAACCTCAGACAAATCAGGTACTCTGTAATTACCACCTGAGCAGGGTGGTAGCAGAATATGCATTTTGTAAGATGAAAGGGACAAGAAAAGCCTTTGCTGTCAAACTTGGGATCAGCCTCCAGTTCCTTGACAAGTGTCTGCTTCTCTGCTCTGTCCTGCAGACACTGATAGCAAGGAAAGCATGTGGCTGGAAACAGTGAGAAAAAAGCCAAGGGAGAACTGTAGACATCCAAGTTTCTTGCATTCTCTTGAAGCAAAGAATAATCACAAGGGATGTGCTGGTGGTCTGCTCTGCTACAGAGTGAGTCATCGCCTCTTGCTGTGCGGTTGTGATCTGCTGATTGATGTCACCAGCTGGATCTTTGTTCCTTGCTTTGGCCTTCCTGCGCTTATCTCATCCACGTTATCAGAGCTCTTTGTGGTTTAAAAATCATATAGAGAAGTCTTCATTCCCTTGGTCCTGGCTCCAAGACCATCAGAAAAATATTTAAAAAATTTTTTTAAATACATAAGAAAAATATTGGTGGAAAGTGAAGGAAAGTTTTGAGACTTTCAACCCAAATAAATGCAAACAGGTAAAGAGTGCTGGACAAAAATTATCCCTAAAGATGTAGTGCTATTTAGAGTCTTATCTAAATGTGTGGAATTTTAGGTGGAGAAAGCAGGTCAGTCTGCAATCCAGTCCTCTGTGCCTGAAAGCAACTTCACTATGACAAGCACCTGACCACCAGCTAAAAGGGCTGTCTTTGAAACCTGCATTCTTGACAGAGTAGTCTTACTATCTGAAACAAATTCTGTCACTTCCTTTGTACTTGCAGTGCTTTTACATCTTCATTTTCCTTCCCACACAACACGTCTCAGCAACTACTTCTCTGTAACCTTTAGAAAAAGTCCTTCTGCTATATATCCTTTCCTGTTAGGAATGCTATCCATGTAAAGGAATAAAGAGAGTCTCCTGATTCTGAGACGACTGTGACCATCTCCATTCCTCTTCGTTTTTCTCTGATCTGCAATGAACCTCTGCATTATTCAAAGAGCAAGAAGGGAGTCATGGATCTGGAAATGTGATGCAAGTCCTAGTCCAGCCCTCTGTTCAACAGCAGGATGAGCTGTAGCTTTGCCTTTCCAAGCAAGCACTTACATAGTGAGTCTCCTCAAAACCTACAATTCAGGAGATCCTTCAATCTGCTTGAACAAAAACTCCTGGGTTTCTCAGACATTAAAAAACTACCACTGTCTAAGCCACAGTCTAACCTACACTAAACTAACCTAGAAGAGAATAGCAAAGCAGGGGACTAGAAGAGCAGCAGAGAATGTTCCTTTCTGGCAATGAATGCATGTCCAGCTCCATTATCTATAATTTGACCACTGACAGAAAATGATTCATGTGAAGCAAATCTCTACCAAATGGAACAATGGAGCCACAGTTAATTTTCAGATTAACTCAAAATGTATTAAGAACAGAAGTACCTACAAAACCAGAGGAATAACAAACAATGATGAAGAAACGTGGAGAAACCTGTTCACTTGAGACAGTTAAGACAAGAGCTCAAAATTAGTAGAAAACTAAGCAGGGGCTAAGAGAGTAGTGTTTCATTCTGCAAGCACATTAGATAACTTGAACTTTGCCTTAACAGATTCCTACACAGAAGAATGTATTTTAAGGGTACTTGTGGCTTTAGCACATACCCCTGTGCCCAAAGGGCATTATTTATCGTGCTTCAGGTTTGCAATTTTCCATTCATTATATTAATTTGGATTAAAAATTGCCAGTATCCAAACAAATGTTGTTTCTTGCTGCTTGAAAACCATCTCCTTTCTGTTCTGGGAGACACCTGGATGCTACCCTGACTTAAAACTGTTACATCTTCCAGCTCATACCTGTATACTTTCCCCCTCTTATATTCCACAACATTTTTCCTCCAAGTGTGCTATGCCTAGTGCCCAAAATCAGAATGCAGAGAACAGCCCATCACCACAAGAAAGGGAACAGCATCTGCCCAGTTCTGCTCTGCAGTTCCCTGTTGGTGACAATGTGAGTGTTGGGGCATCCATTCAGTGCAGGGGTGCAGCTGCAGGCTGGGCTCTGGGTGGGAGCCCCAGGCAAGGGGCCATGAAGAACAAAGGACACAAGGACCTGTGGCCTGGCCTCAGAGACACGGCAGGAGCCAAGGACCTTGGGCTTTTCCACACTTAGATTGAGAGGGCATAAAAGCCCAGGGTTTCCTCTGTTTGGGGTCCCTCCTTGGAAGCACCATCTCGAGCTGGTAGTTTGTTATTGCACCATGATTAAATTATTTTAAGGATTGAGATGTCTGAGGCTCAGTGATGGTAAGGAAATCTGGTGTGACTGTGAGTGTGGGGCACGCAGCTGTGAAGTGGCCTTGATCCCGGCTCAGGTGGTGCAGGTGTGACTGCCAGAGTGGCTCCTGGATGCTCAGACAGGGAAGTTTCCTTAGCACTGAGGAACAGGCTCAGCAGGTGGGTTTTTAAGTGACTGTGTGGAGAGCAGCCAGAAACCAGGAAAGCAAGCCAGATGCTTCTTTGGGAAATTTTCTTGCCCCAGTGTTAAGCAAGTTAAACCAGACTCCATGGCTTTGAATCCTTCAGGCAAAACCTGTGCAGGTCTGACTCTCTTGTTCTCAGGGCTTGAATGAACAGTGTGTTTTTAATTTCTATTTCCTCCCAAGAAAAAGCTCTGAGAAAATTCAAACCGAAAAAGAATTAAACCCATGAGTACTTTATGACTGATAGGAAACTGCCTTCAGAGCTTTCTAAATACCAGATAAGCCTAGTATCTGGTTGGGTTGATATGTAAATATGTGTTAGCAGTGATAACTAAGTACTTGTTACAAAACAGTGTTGTAAGTGTTAGTGCTTGCATACACCCATGCAAATACTTGCCCACCCACCTCCATAATAACCTAAATGTGAAGAAAGATTGTTTTTCAGGAAAATAACACCAGAAATATACTATTTCTTATAAGTAGATTGCTCTGTCCCTGTGGCCTATGCCTTGCTGAAGCAATATAAGACAATGATCAGGCTTCCTCAGACACGCTGACAAAAAGGAGGAGTAATGAGAAGTCCTGGGCTAAACTTAGGGTATAGTTTAGCCCAGGACTAAATCAGTGGGCTTTTTATGTCAGTATAATTGTTTCTACTAAAAAGACTGTATGTTGCATTCATTGGTGCCACTTCTGATGTCAAAATACATCAAAATTTGTAGAATTTACTTTTTGCAGGTAAAAAATCCTCTGAAATTCCCTTTGTTTCAAGGAGTTTGCTTTCTTTTTTTACAACTGCTTAGAATTTTTTTAGTATGCATTTAAAATTGTGATTACTTTATGAACTCCTAGGGATATGGAAAAATTCAAGATTCCACAACAGGTCCCCTAATTATACTAACTGGTTGCAACAGACAGGAATATGATTCATCATGAGTGAAATTTATGCTGCCACTGGGAGTGGCAATGGTTTTATATCCCATTGCTCCAGAAGCCCCACCAACAAGCTCGACTCTCAAGGTGACACCGTCAGTCCCAGGGAGAAGGTAAATATCTCCATGATCTTTAATTCTAAATGACAGAACTAGGAAATGTCTAAGGATCAATATGTCCATTAGTAATATATATACGTGCTTGACAGATATATATGGCATGTGATGTATTTTGAGAAAGGGAGAATAGTTCCAAGTTGCATACATTAAAATGTATGGGCTATGTGATGAATCTGTGCTTAACTTGCACAACGATACTTTTAAACTTCTAAACTTTCCAAGTGTATGTTTAAAACCATTTGCCACTTCTTCTGTGTGCCCCAGACTGGTAATTTATAAGAGCATAATCTTTCTATCATGCTCCATCTTTCAAATGTTTATATGGATAATTTAATTCTTCTTGTGTATTAGGGGAAATATGTTTACTACATGTGTGGAGGAAATTATTCAGACTCAGAATCAAACCAAAACTGACTTTCTTATGATAAGATGTTTCTACAACACTTTACTGGATGAAGACACTGGGAAAAGTGAATTCTGCTCTAGGTCTAAGATATGAAGAGTTTTGCAGAACATTCAAGATGATCTGCTTGTAATTATTGTGATTGTAACTGAAGGGTGTGTGGGAAAAAGAGTTTAAGCTGCAGATGAAAAAAAAAACAGACTGGAATTTTCTCCTACTGCACAATGTCTCTCTGTTGTAAATCTTACTAAGTGAAGCCTGTCTGTAGTTCCATTTTCTGTCGAATATTTGTTAAGCAACCAGCTTTAGAAGGACACAGTATGTGAGGCACAGCTGACTAATACAAAGTTTTTAGAGAGACAAAGAGTAAGATAGGATCAAGGGTGTAATTAATAAGTCCTATGCCTGGAGGACTCGAGGCAAAAAGATCAGGATATAAACCGAGCTGGCAGTGTGGTTAGGACAAAGTTAGGGCTAAGTGGCAAAGCCATAGCTATTGTGTGAGCTGGAGAAGCAGCTCAGCTCAGAATACTGTTTCTGCAAATGTGTTTCTTCTGCTATTCAGGCTGCTGGTTTTCAGATTCACTGTGAAATCCCAAATGTAATGAAAAGGGAATTTCCATGAAATACAGAATAAGACAGTCAAACTATTTCAAAAAACTTACCAGGGCATCTAAACATAGCAGGCTTAAGGATGAGAAGCTGAAATTATTTTTTCCCTTGTTTCAGGTGACCACAGTGCCACGATGTGCTCTCTCAGTGCTGCCAATGCCAGGTTCTGTCTTGACTTTTTCAGAGAGCTGAACAAAAGAAAAAGAAATGAAAATATCTTCTTCTCCCCACTAAGTCTGTCAGCTGCCTTTGGAATGGTTGTCCTTGGAGCCAGGGGCAGCACACTCGAACAGATTGAGAAGGTAGGTGTTCTTTGCTCAGAAAAGGGAACGGTGGCAAGATATGAGCCAAGAGGCTGATTGTACCATCTGATACAGTTCCTAAACATCCAAAGGATTGATGCACACAGAGAGCCATTTAAAAATACATTATGCTGCTCCTAACGTCAAACTTCTTCACACTAAGCATTATTATTGAATTGACTGTTCAATGAATACACCAGTGCTAAAGAAAGTGTTTTGGAGGTATCCCTGCACTCTCCAGGGTTCAGAAGAGTTCCTTCCCTTTAATGTGGTTTTCTGCCTTCTCTGGACACCCAAAACCTCCTTTTTCATGTAGAAAGATTTGAAAGATTTCATGCACTCACCATCTACTAAAACTACTTGTTCACTTGCAAGGATCTTATGGTAAAGAATAAAGGGGCCTTTCCCCAGGGACTGTGTCTGTCTGTGTTTTGGGATAGGCTTGCAACACTGCTTTAGCTTTGGAGTACCATCACTCAGCTGCATTCACCCAACATTTACATTTCAGGTCTTTCATTTCAGAGAAGTTTTGAGCAGTACGAGACAGGAAAACAGATACCCTTCTGAGGAGGTAAGACACAATTGCAGGTCTGAGCTGAAGCAACAGGAGCCATTTGTTAGCCTTTTTCCTTGAAGGCAATCATTTAATGAGAAAGCACAGCAGGGCTGATCAGTCTCTCCATCTAGATTTGCAGACCTGCTTATTGCTGTTCCTTTATTAGTTATTTAAGAGCCCTCGTGAGATCACACATTTCAACAGCTGAGCCTTCTCATTACAGGTTTCTAACTAAAACAGCAGTTCCAATCTAAAATGTGATAAGTGCTTCAATTGCCACCTGCAAAAGTTTGACTACAGAGCATGCCAAAGGCACCTTGGAGCTTGCTTCTCCCAGTCTCTAGACCAGCAGCCGTTTGCTTAGTGTGCACAGGGACATCATTGTAGGATATGATGTGTTTTGGTGGTGAACAGGTGCGGGCCTGAAGGGGAACTGTTTTGTCATTCTGTACACTGGCACAGGGGGAATAGCAGGTGGTGTCCTGGTGCATTTATTCCAATGCCTGTATCAGCTGGGTGGAGTAGGGTTTCTTATGCAGAGAGAGACTGCAATTCAACCTCAGGTCCAACTTTGCATAGGAAAGCTCAAGCCTACCACGAAACATCTGTTTTCCTGTTTGAAGTGTGAAGAAGATGAAGGAGTCCATTCCCAGTTCCAGGCTCTGTTGGCTGAAGTCAGTGAACCCGGACCAGGCTGTTGTCTGACCATTGCCAACAGGCTTTTTGGAGAAATTACTTATCCATTCTTCCAGGTAAGTGACTGTGGTGTCCCTTGTAACAGCTCCTAGGAGTGGGGAGCTCAGCAGAATGTCTTCTGTCATAAAGCACAAAGGGACATATGCCTTTTTACTCATTTCTTTCTTGCTTGTCTACTACATGGAATTATCCTGAAGCCATGATATCACCTATCTTATGAAAATTATCACATTGCAATAAACTTCTGCAATTTGTACTTTCCAGCAATACTTGGATTCCACAAAGAAATTCTATCGAGCAGAACTGGAACCAGTAAATTTTAAATACACTGAAGAAGAAGTCAGAGACAAAATTAACTTCTGGGTTGAAAATGAGACAAAAGGTAAAGAAAATAATGTGCAGATTGGTTTGCAATTGAACCACTTTGGAATATCACTCTCCACTCTTTCCAAAGATAGCAAGATTTTTATATATTAAACACCTACACTATTTTTTTTCTCAATAGCATATAAATGTAGTAAGAGGAACAAAAATACCTTGAGTTCCTTGGTACCAAAGCTGTACATAAATTTCTTGTCATTTGTCTGACAGCATTATATCACTTTTCAATTTTAAAGAAATTACTATTAATAGTCAGAGGCAGCTGACTGCTGGAACAAAGTAATAATTCCTCTTAATTCATTGTTTTTAAAGGTAAAATCAAAGACTTATTTGCTGCTGGTTTTATTGATCCCTCTACTGTACTTGTCCTGGTCAATGCTATATATTTTAAAGGAAAGTGGGCAGTAGAATTTAAGAAAGAAGACACTAAGGAAACATATTTCTACCTGAACAAGGTACAGTATGGGCAGGAATTGAAGCAGATGGGGGATGGAGGTCAGATGTCTGTCTCCCATAACAACAGATGAGGGCTTTCCTCTTTTCTGTTATCCCAGGACAAAACAGTGGTCTTCAGTCAGAACAGAAGGCTGTATTTTTCTCCAGTTTCCTAACCAATTATATAAATGTTTGTACCAATTCACATCAGAAGTGGTTCTTGTGCAGCTGAGATCCTTGTTGGACCAAGTCCACTGAGCACATGCACTAACTGTGTTGGGGATTTTGCAACTAAGGGTGCTGTTTCAAAAATAGTCTGCTCTCGAGATTGAAACTGAGGATTCTGTTTCTCTGCTTTATTTACGGGATTTCTATTTACGAACAGAACAGTATGTGCTTTTGGGAAAAAATGTACTAAAGACATTATCTCAGGGGAATGTATACTTTATTCATGAAGAATTTAATTTATGGTTGCATCAGATGTATCTGTTTCCTCATCTGACACGCCAGAAAAAAGGAAGGGTATAATGAGAAAGTTGTGAGTAAAGTAATTTGGCACCATTAGAAAGGGAAATGTAGTTTTTATGCTTCTAAAATGGTTAACTTCATTGGGACTACAGTTGAGAGGACCACATCAATGCCACAAGTACATTAAACCCATGACCAGTTTAAATAATGCTCTTGAACTGAACTCTAACCTCAATACTGAAACCAGTTAAAACCAGGATGATAATTTCTGTATTTTCCATTTAATATGTTTCATGTGTTCTAGAATGAGAGGAAGACAGTGCAGATGATGTTTCAAGAAGGATATTTTAACATGGCCATCATAGAGGAACTGAAAACGAAAGTCCTAGAACTCCAATACTTCAATAATGAACTGAGCATGTTCATTCTTCTTCCTGGAGATGACTGTGAGGACTCTACTAGCCTGGAACAGGTAAGACTTCATTTTCTTTCTAGTAACATGCATAGAGAGCAATACTTTAGAATTGCTCCAGTGTGGTCAGAAGGCAAGTGGGAAAAACTGGACTTCCTTTCCTTGCATTCATTATGGTGTCAATCATTACTATTGATACCCCCTTACAGCTTAAATGTGCCCTCACCTATGAAAAACTTGCAGAATGGACCAGCTTGGCTACGATGCAACCACTGAGAGTGAAGGTGTACCTGCCCCAGTTCAAGATGGAGGAAAGTTATGTTCTCAACAACACTCTCCAGGAGATGGGAGTAATGAATGTTTTTGACTGGGGAAAAGCTGATTTGTCAGGAATCTCTATGAAAGATGGCTTGGTTGTGTCCAAGGCCATCCAGAAGACAATCGTGGAAGTCAATGAAGAGGGCACTGAAGCAGGCTGTGCCATGGGGCTCCTTGCAATGCCTCTGTGTAGCCCAGAGACTTACGAGTTCAAAGCTGACCATCCATTCCTCTTCTTCATCAGACACAACCAAACCAACACCATTCTCTTCTTTGGAAGATACTCCTCTCCTTAACTGGAGGTGATATTGGAAATCAGATCTTTCTCCCCAGTTACACCCCAACTGGCAAGCAGTAAGAACAAAAGACAAAACAAAAGACATTTCTCTAGACTTTATTGTAAAGTCTGGTTTGCTGTAAATAAAAAGACAATCCGAGAAGACCCAAATTAAAGATAAAACCCTAAACCCCATGAACCTTAGGCATGTTTTACTTTTAGGAGGCCTTATGAAGACATCTACCTTAAGGTACCCTATGAGGTATTTGCCAAAAAGCTGTAATCCTCTAGAGACATCTGTAGAGAAAATTTTATTTTGAGCCTTTCCTAATGCAGTATGGATCCGCTAAACCCATTACTTTAGAGTCCTAAAGATAAGTGATACTTTCTCTGACGTGAAATAGACAGGAGGATAGGGATCTGCATTAAAAGCATGACCTCGGGTACTTGGTCTCTTTTAGCCTTACCTAGCCAAGGTCTCAAAGAAAACACCACTTTATAGGGGAGTAGTGAAGTATTCCCCCAGGCTTCCTATTAAGTATTGATTGGAGACAGTGTTTCAAGCTGGAGCTCTCAGGGTTTGTTCTCAGAGAGCAGAGAAGACAGAATATTTTTTGGTGCAATTTTGCTTGTTCTCAAGAAGGGCAGACTCATTGCATATTTTTTCTTTCTGTGAAAAACCCTGTATGTATAAGAAAATTCACCAACTTCTTTATGAACTTCCACATAATAAAAACAGGGTTTCAGAGTAATGGGACAATTTTCTGACAAGGCCTGCTGTGTGATGACTGGTAATGAGACACATAATTCCCACATTAAACTTTGAGTAGTGATCACCCATTCTCACTTCTAAAAGCCAATTCTGTTTGGTGCCTCAGTTACCGTGAGTTTCTTTTCCAGCTACTTTATTCATCATTAACATAAAAAAACTAAAAAATCAATAGTGATGTTATTTAGATGAGTAGTCTGTGTTTGTTTTATTATTTATTATTATTATTATTACTATTTATCATGATAAACCCACTGCAAGCTGAATATTAAATGTAGTAGTCTTCAGAATTAAGTGGACAGAGGAACAGTCTAATATAGCAAGTAAAAATAATCGTAATCCTTTCAAAAATGTTAATGACACTGAAGTCTACCTCCCACTTTTAAAAATTCACCATGCTGCGTTTAGGCACTGGACAATTCAACATTAGGGTACACAAACCCTGAGCCTGTTCCCTCTGTTACGTGACCACTATTAGTTGTCTGACTTGGCATGAGCAGTTCTCTGGGATGCAAACCAAGAAGAAAATTGCTGGTAAAGCAAATTTGCTTGCTGATGATCTAGTTCCCTACACCACCTCCTGGATGTTGTGGAGTAGGTGGTGGGAAGGAATAGCACAGGGTCACAAGAATGGGGCAGCCTGCCCAGTTTGGCAGTAGGCAATGTCCAAAATCCACAGATACATGAAGAATACTTGCTTTTATAGGAAAAATATTCCACTCTTTGATGACTCACTTCTCCTTTCCCTGTTACTCACTGACGGGAAGAAGGTAAACGTTGCAAGCATACTGGTACCATTGTAGAACTGATGATTCAAAGGGCTCTTCCAAATGCTGACATATGCAGGAAAAATTACAGTAAATTACAGTGCTCAACACAAACTGAATTGCTAAATAAAGCAGACCCATTATAGTCTGTGGAGATACCTCATATGGCAGCAATTTCAGTATGAAATACAGCCTGAAATAGTAAAATTCCCTGTACAGACACAGTTTTCATATCAATTAGATGGTAAGAGAACATAAACCACAGGCTACTAGCTCTTTGATAAATAAAGTATGCAAAAAATAGCTATACATGTTTTTCAACAACTGCCATTGGAATTTTGTGTATATCTGGCCTGTCTTCAATATACATTACTTAGGTTAAAAAAAAAGAGTAAAATGAACAGTATTAGAATTTATTATCTTGCACAATCAGGCCTATGTATTTTCAGATAAAGTGTAAAAGAAAAAATTAATGTGATAAAGGCAAGTGCTTTAACATATTATCCCAAAAAGCATGTGTCTCACAACAGGAATTCTGTTTGTGAGCAAAGGAGAGGGTGTGGCTGAAACAAGGATGTCACTTAGTTTACTACAGCAGAAGTAATTTTGTATTATAATTTTTTAAAAAACACTTGCTCCAGGGATATCTAGATAATTCAGAACCAACAACAAAATACAATGGAAAGCATAATTAAAAAATCTATTTTCTCCTTATGCAATCTTTTTTCCTTATTGCCATTTTAATCTACTAGACATCTAAAAAATGTTGTGAAAAACACCAGGAGCTGGAAAGTAACTTCCTGCTGCTGTTGTAGTGATAGCAGCTCCCAGTGTGGAGGGCAGTGCTCCCACAAAATCAGGGATTTTACTTAAAAATCGAAGAAAAGCCCTCTTTTGTGAAAGAAAAGCCCTCTGTGGCAGCAAATGCTTCTCCTCTGGGGAACTGTAGTTTGTGAAAGTGCAATGCCAAACAATAGAGCTTGCAGAGCAGAGAAACGTTTGAAACTCCAAATGGTGCCTGGAGCAGATATATCCCTGAAGGGCATTCTCCTGCCTCCTCCTCAGGACAGGCTTGACGCCAAGTGTTGCTTAAACCATGCCAGCACACATGACAGCCTACAAATGTGTAGACTGGCAAAAAGCAAAGCAAAAGGTGTCAAATAGTATTTGCATGAGGACCCATGGAGAGGATGCCACACTAGAAATCCTGTGTCTTTCCACAGTCTGATTACTGAGTAACTCTTGATTTACATATTCCCATTTCCACTGAACTCTATTCTCTCTGGTGGTTGCAGTTCTCCTCAGTTTTCTCTGAAATTTTGCTTTCTTTTAAACAGTTTCTTAGTACCTACGTATAACATAATATTTATTATGTCTTCAAAAGCTTTGCAATGGATAGACAAGAAGGGCAAAGGAAGATTTTTGGATTGTCACTGAAAAAGCCAAAGAGGGCAGCTTTGAGTCACACTTTTTCCTCCCCATATGGAGACTAGTGTTTATTTCCCTCGAAATCTGCCTGGTAGGAGGTTTTATAGTAGGAAGTCCTGGTTCCTTATGATGCCAGTAAGAAAGACACTCAGGCACAGTAAAGTGCACAGCCTGTGTGATGCAGATGGACAGGCCACTCAAAGCACAAAAGAACATTACTCTCAAACACAGCCCAATAGTTGCTGAGGCACCAGAAGAAATTAAATGTGAAAATAAGAACAGAGAAATACTGGAGAGAGCTGCTTTCCCAGCTGCTTGATGTCCTTGATTATGCCAACATCAGGGAAGAGGGGCAAACACCATGTATTGGTTTAGGCAAGAAGGGAAGCAGAGTCCTTGCTCACCTCTTTTTTGGAACAAACATGGATATGAAACAGATTTTAACTTGTTTATCTTGCTTTGTTTGCAGTACTACACTTGTAGCTTTTGAATTTCAGGAGAAACATCTGTTTTCCCCAGGCAAAGTCACAAAACAGCAGTTTTCTGTTGGTGACTGCATATGGATAGTCGATGCTGAACAAAATTTGCAGCTACTCCCAGGCTGATACTGCATCCACATTTGCACTAGCAGTCGATGTATTAAAAACCCCCAAAATTAACCTGAGGTTTTGCAGTTACAGACTGTTCTCTGGAGAAGTTCTACTGCCCCAGCCTTGATGACTGGCTGAACCAAACTTTCTTTCTTTCATGAGCTTCTCTACTTCGGATGTTTTAAACCATCTTGCCTGTCTTGGCAAAGTAGTTTTTCACATTAAGGTAGATTGCATAATTCAGGAAATGAGCAGTTTTCTGATGTTCAACCACTGTACCTGTGCATAGAAATTGTTGTGGTGAGCGTGTTGCACATGTAGACATATGAAATGTAGAGTGTACAAAGCAGGCAAATATATTACATGGGAGAGCAAACCAGAAGCACCTACATGCCTTCTCCCAGAAGAGTTGGTATAACGAAAAGGTTTTTGAGAAAATCTTGGACATTATGCAAAGAGACTGCCGTTTTAGCAGGGTCAGTTGGGTCCTTCCTGGACAATCTCCACAGAGGTCCACACAAACAAATTGAACCATAGCATACAAAGGAGTGTGGGTACCCGGGAAAATTCTTCATGGAAGCCCAAAGATGTGCTTGAGCAGCTGCTGAGCAATAGCTGGAACTCTAATGTGAATATGTGAAAATGGGAGAATAAGAAAAGACACATGACAGCTCTTTGTACACAAAACCTGTGCCCTCAGGCAGTAATGGTGTGATAAGTATGGATAAAGTAAAAGCTACAGCAGCCCAGGTCACAGAGTAAGGAGCATTGAACAAGGTAAGAGGAAAGCTCCTTCTTATCTTCAGATTTTCCCATCCTCATTGCTGCTATAACATCCTCATTCTGAACTGGGAAACTAAAAGCCACCCCAATTATCAGGCTCTGCACATACATCCCTGCATTTCAGCAAAACCAACAACACTGTTATGGGTAAATTAGCTCCCTTTCTCTTTCACAGAGGGTGCACCTACTGTTGTATGATCTGTGACTTAATATGTACAAATTTGGATTTCTATTAACCGTCCCTATAGCCTTTACAGATGCCAGATTTGTTTCTTTACTGCTCGTCAAGCCTATTATTCAATAAAGAGTAATAGCTTTTTACAATTGAATTATGTTTTATATTGTGCATTATGATTGTCTAACAGACCATGAATGTTCTGCAGACAGATTCTGTAGTTTATTCACCTGCCATAGTTACAAGGTATGGAAGATGTATGAGAATGGCCTGTGCAAGTACCATGGGCCTTGTTGCCATGACCTGCACAGAATGAAAATTAAAAGCTGACTCACAGTCATCCTTTAAATCCCACTGGCTGTTTTGAATAAATTTCTGAATACCTGAATACTCTGGGGTCAGGCTTACAGCCAAGGAAACATAATGTAATTCCTGACTGTTCCTCAAATCTCTTCCTCTTCCATGCCCATATTCAGCTCTAAGTCATCTCAACACTGTTGCTCTAAATGTTTTCACAAAAATGAGGTTTTAGCAAATTGTGCTTTCTCTTCAGAGACCTTCTCCCCTCCTGCACACCTGTGCTGTAGACCCTTGTAGTTTGGTCTCAGGTGAAACACTGTAGTCTCATCTAGGCAGAGAAATAGATGTGGCTGTGCTTTTAACAAGTACAAGCTATACACCACACCAATCTCTGGACTCCAGGAACATACTTCTGCATTTTGTCAGACCAAAGCGCCTTTCAGTACTGCTTCAGTCTTGAAAAATAAACAGAAAGTTTTGGGTTTGTTCTAATATGGAAAAGATCCATTCCAAACCCCTCTCAATAGAATGGCCATCCTGCAGCTGGCTTTGCTTGGAATTACATTATTTTGGCAAGGTCAGATGGCCACCACTCTCAAGGACTTCCCTCTGTCCCACTGCACAGATGCTGCAGTGAGTAGTTGCTTATCTACCAGACCCCCAGCAGTTAGCCCAGCGTCCACCCTTCCCTTCACGACTTGTAGGAGTACTGTGTTAGACTGCTTTCGGCACTGACAGTGCCTCACAGCTGAGGAGAAGAGCTAGAGCTTGAATAACTAATTTTTAAATCCAGTTTCACTTCAATAAATAAAGGTTGGCTTGCTGAAGATAGAGTACTGGCTTAATACTGCTCTGCTCAATGTTTCAAAGTGCAATGAATCAAAAGGTTGTGACAAAAGGCAGCGAGTGAAAAGATGACTCCTTGAAGGCAACAGTGGGAGTGTCTCAAATTGTGCAATATATATCACCAACATCTCAGGGAGCTGCTAAGGTTCAGCTGGCAAGCTGGATTATTACATGCCTCTTTGAAGTTTGTGGGGTAAGTGTTTCTCCAAGAAAATGTAATTTCTAATTTGTATTTTTAAGATGGAAAAAAAAAAGATATTATGTTTAAGAACCTTAAGGTAAGTGTAAGACAGGTATGTAAAAAGACAGCATATACAGTAATTTTGCCTTGCCTTATCAATACATCTTATACTGTTTGACTGTCAAACACTTTTAGGTGTGCAACGTATGTGGCTTGTGCACCACAGCACTGAGTAGAAATAGTTCTTTTTCATTGAAATCTGTTGTCACATTAAAACTATAATTTTATAATTTTAATTATTGGGAATAAAGGCATTTCTCTTTTCTCAATCTCACTCCCTGCAAAAACCCATATGTTTATATATGTGTAGATATCTATGTATGCATGCTTGTGCTAAAAAGCATCAGCAGAGATTAAATGTCTGAAACAGTACCACAGGAAAACTGTAAATTTATATGTCAGCATCTAAGCAGCTGGCTGGATTTACAGAGCAACATACTCCTATTATTCCTACAAATTACAGGAAAGCAACCTCCAAATTTGTGGCTGGTTGTACTAAGCAACAGTAAGAGACACAAAGAGTATAGTGACTTGACTACATTTGATTTAAAGATCAAGAGCAGCCACAGAAGATATGAAATATTAAGTTTGCATTGTCTCAAACACCATTCAGAGCCCTCTGGATGGCCACAGAGAAACTCATCCATTCAATGTTCTATTTATCATATTGAAGGGTGGATGAAACTATCTATTTCCTAAAAGGCAAGTACAAGGTACTGTCTTGCTGATGAGATAGTATCTTGCCAAAAGAAAACAAACATGTGTTCAGGTATAAATGGGTCAGGAGTTGCAGTATTTCTAATGATCACAGAATTTCTAGGTTTCACCTCATTCACTAGTTCAGCATCACAAAATCAGCAATAAACTGGCAGTTTCTGGGCAGTACTTTTTAAAACAAGCACTACATATTATGACCGTAAAGTCGTATCTCTGTTTCCTTCAGACAGCAGGAATTTCATAATGGGCTCCATCAGTGCAGCAAATGCAGAATTTTGTTTTGATGTATTCAAAGAAGCGAAATTTCACCATCCCAACGACAACATCTTTTATAGTCCCCTGAGCATGATTGCAGCCTTGGCCATGGTCTATCTGGGAGCAAGAAATAACACTGAGTATCAGATGGAGAAGGTAAGTGACATAAAAGGGTACAAACTCTCTTTGATCCCATTCAAAGAGGCGGCAGATTATCCATTTGTATCTTTCAAACCTGCCTAGCAAAAGAATGGCTTTCCAAACTGTGAGGTTTGGTTTTGAAGCTATTGTTCACTTATTGCATTTCCCCATGAAGGGCAAGGAGAGCCTTTGGTTTTGATTAAGAAAGAGCAATTTTGGAGAATGATCAAGGCAGGACTCTTGCTTCAGCTTCTTTTATCTCACAGACCTGATTCCTTCCAGGTGGAAAGGACAACTTGAAACATACAAAAGACGAAATGTTCAGAAAACAAGAGTCAGAGTTATAAATATGATGCAGTAAGGCTGTAGCTGATTTGTAGACTGAATGCCATTAACTGGAAAAGAAGGGATCTAAGCTGAAGGTCACAGTCACAAATTTTCAGTGTGGCACCTGGTTTAAAGCTCACATGAAATTTCTCGGTTCATCTGTGTCCTAGTCAGACTTACTTAGTGAAAACTTACAGTTTTAGCACAAACATCAGTGACTGTCAGTGGGCTTCACATACCTAATTTCTACTTTCAATTGCAGGTTCTTCACTTTGACAAAATTGCAGGACTTGGAAGTATCCAGACCAAGGTACAGAAATCTAAGGTACATTGATTTCTCTTTCACATCTTTTTCCTGAGGGTAGACTGTTCTGATTATGCTTTTAGTAGGCTCAACACCTTCCCAAACCTTTGCTAATTCTCTTGATTTAAGATCTGTAAGTTAAAAAAAAAATACATCAAACCACCGAAACCCAAAGAACAACAGCAACAAAACAAATGCCAAGCAAACAACCAAAACCAAAACCAACCAACCAACCAACGAAAACCCCCAAAACACTACCAGAAAGAGAAGACAGACTGCACATATTGCAAGTGATAGGATGCTTCAGGCATCAGGATACACTTTTGTGAACTCCACACCCGCAAATGCTGGTGGGTACTTGAAAGGGTCTCAGTACCTGAAGCCTGGGTACAGTAGGCAGACTTTCAGCTGACACCCCAAAGTGGGACAGGAAAATGCTTTAATAGAAAGGAGCCCAGAATCCTCAAAGGACGGAAAGTAACCACACTTTTAAAAAGTTGCAGGGACTTCTCCAGCCTCCAGTTCCCACTGCTACCCCGAAAGAACCATGAGGGGTCCCAACACCTTGACACCACCTGTATGCTTTTGTCCATTTTAATCTGCTGCCTTTGTAAAGATAACAAAAGCCATGGAGCTGGGTCTAACCCCACTCACTTGGAATCCAAAACACAAGGTGGGACTTAAAAAAAGACAAGTTGTTGGGTTTTTTTGATAAAGGCAGTATCTAAAGCTAGAACATTTAGGGGCTCATTAAGCATTTAGAAAGGAACAGTTCAACATTCTTAAAAAATAAAGTCCCAGATATTGTTTGTTACTGTGCATTTTTCTTACATGCTTTTAAGCCTGTGTCACCTGGAATACCATTCTTGGGACTTGACACATGTGATCCATTTTTCATTGTTTTACAAGACACTTCCTGACTCCCTTGCTATCTAGCTCTCTTCTTTCATCTGCAGCTTATGCAAAAAATGCCATGAAAATGCAAGCAGCAGCTGGGAATTAGAGGTTCCATACCTATGACAAGTCACCTATTGCAGTAATTAACACCTGTATTTTTCTTTTTGCCACCTCATTCCTGAGCTATGTGATTTCAGATTCATCAGTGAGGTTTTCTGCTTGTTAGAATGAGTGGCATTGTATGCTATGAAAGAATTCTACATCATTAGCTGCTTATACTGAACATCCCTCCCATGTTCATTTGCAAATGTTCAAACACTGTGTTTTCCCATGCTATTTGTACCTTATAAATAATCCTCTTTCTCATAAAATAACCTAACAGCTATGCTTTTTTTGTCTTCTTATCAACAACTCAGTGTGGCAAGTCTGTGAATATCCACCTACTGTTTAAAGAAATTCTCTCTGATATCACTGCACCAAAAGCCAATTATTCACTCCACATTGCCAACAGACTCTATGCTGAAAAGACAAGTCAGATCCTACCCGTAAGTGATCTCTTGCTAAACCCTGTAAAATTCTGTAATCTGGGAGGACTGGACTGAGTAGGTGACCAGTTAATCCATTAGTCCCTACTGGTGTGGATTTACATGGCTTTCCCCTTTGCCATGGCCCTGGCAACAGTCTAAATGGAAAGCAATTTGAGGCAAAAATATGGGCCTATTTAAAAATGAATGGAGTAATAAACAAAACTATTAGTAATATAATTCCCCATTCCCCACTTGCTCCCCCAAAGCATTTCATTTTAATTGGTTGTTTGGTTTTTTTTCCCAGAAAATAATTTGACTTTGGCATATTTCTTTGCTTGAAAACTCACCTCAAAAACAAATTTTGAAAGTGTCAAAATCTTTCTTTCACACTTTCCAAACAAAAGATACAAATATTCTAAATCAAAGGAACTACTTATCTTTAAAAATAAGGAAAAATGCTTTAAAAAAAGGAAGTGGACTTATAGATAATAAGACTGAAAAGATAGTAAGTCTGAAATGAACCTGAAAACAGTGGGTTTGGATTAGGCTTTTTTCCAGAAAATGCTTAAACTTCTGTAATATATGGTCTTAACTGGTCACCTAGTAAAGATGTCAGTTCTGAAATTGTCATAAAACACAATAATTTTTCTGGCCCAGTTTTAGCAAATTCTTTCAGAAAGCAAGCAATGAGAACACCTTAACCATGACATCACTATAAAAATCCTATTAGCCATATTTTATTTCACTTTCATACTGTTCTAAAAAAATAACTAGTTTGGTGGCTACAATTGGTGTTTTTATAGATCTACTTAAAATGTGTGAAGAAACTGTACAGATCTGGTCTAGAAATGGTCAACTTCAAAACAGCATCAAATCAAGCCAGACAGCGCATTAATTCTTGGGTGAAAAATCAGACAAATGGTAAGTCAGACCAGATTATGAAATATACTCCCCTCTGACAACTGTATTTTAGCAATCTCTGAAAAGACTAAGCATTAGAGGAGAATTTTCCTCCTCCTGTTCCCATTAGTGGATTTTTCTGTGGAAAGGTATGACTCCATTGCACCTATGTGGCAGTGACAGAGTGTTTTAAATGCATCTGGTAAATGCAGAGGTGCCACGATATGCACATTTTATATGCACACTTTTTGTACCTAGAGAGATTAACTCATGCAAGGTTAATCCCAGCTTCTCTAGAATGTTGGCATCATTTTACAAGGATGTGGTGGAGGGTAAGAAGTGGAGTCCCAGGGGAGAAAGTAATGCACACTAAGCTGGTGGTGGGAAATAAATGTTTCAGGATCTTGTGTGTATTTATTGTGTTGAGGTGGGAGGAAAAACCTAGAGTGACTTGTGAGAAAGAAACACAGTGAGAAAGTCTGTGTTGGTGCTTCCCTCTCCCTTTCTTTCTTTTCTATATATATATATTTTTTCCCCAAGCACTAGTTAGAAATATTCCTGGGATCTGTAACATTCTTGAACCTACATGCTTTCTTGCAGAAGTGTCTGGCTAGATGCCAGTCTTTCAGTGTATTATTAAATCATCTCATGAACATTAATTCCATGTGCAGACTTTTGGAGAAGAAAAAGTCAAGTTAAGCAGCAGCATGTTGATTGACTTCTAAAATACAAGACTACTGCTATGAAACTTACCATTCTGTGCCCTGCTTCTCTCTTAAAGGACAGATCCAGGATTTCCTTGAACCAAGCTCTGTTAATCTCCACACTTCTCTGGTGCTTGTGAATGCCATTTACTTCAAAGGGATATGGAAAACTGCATTTAAAGAAGAACACACTCGGGAAGAGCCTTTCAATGTGACAGAGGTAGGAGGGCACAGACAGCTTCTGGGCAGCTATGCATTTGTTGTATTTACAATTCTGTTGTCATTGGCTGGGTGATTTACCTGGATCCCTCATTGTCAGATTTACAAAAGCTGTGTGTGACCACAGCACACCAGAAGATGAGAGGAAAATGGAGACACAGGTCTTCTCCAAAGGCAGCATGATTGAAGATTGAGTCCTGTCCTTTCAAAGGCCTTGTGCATTTGTCTGGCCAAAGGAAAAAATTGCTCCCGCATCACATCATCTCACATTTCTGTTTTTGCAGCAAGAGAGCAGACCCGTGCAAATGATGTGTCAGAACAGCACCTTCAAAGTGGCAAGAGTGGCTGAAGAGAAAATTAAGATCCTGGAGCTTCCGTACGCCAGCGGAGAGCTGAGCCTGTTGGTGCTGCTGCCTGATGACGTCTCTGGCCTGGAGCAGGTACGGCCCTGGCAGGGCAAGCAGAAGAGTTATCACTTCAGCAGGGCTTGGCTGCTGTCAGACCTCTTGCTGTCCGCTGACATCCCAGCTGCCCACACCACGGCTGTGCTGGGCAGGCAGGGGAGCACAAAATCTGCCCAGGTGCTCAGGCAGAGCCTCTTAGGGGAGCCCTGAACTCAGTTTTATAAGATGAAGGTAAAGCAGTGTAGGGCTGGATATATGGGCTGTGTTACAAAATTATCTATCTGTACTCAAGAAAGGGAAAAATCAGTGCAGTCTACAATATATGAACAATTACTCTTATTTCAGCAATATTTTAAAATTATAAAGTAGAGTTATTAAATATGTAGAAGAGTTTGCATTTGTTAGGTACTATCAACTGCAGGTAAATTTTCATGGCCTATTTTTTGGCAATCTTTCACAAGCTGACTAATTTACTAGGGTGTGAAACTCTTGGGTTGTGCCTCATGAGACACAGGATTAGTTGGACAAAAGGGGATGGGTCAAGTTGGTAAGGAACTGAATAAAAGGAGAGTGACACAGGCAGTACTGGAGAGGCAATTAATAAACTGCAAGAAGGATGCCAATAGGATGTGCTTCAGTAACCATTCTGGTTGGGGTTTTACTTCTATAGTAGCCTTGATAGAAATAAATGGTAGGAAGAAGTTGGATTTGAATCCCAGGCATTTCATTCCCTGCCTTTCTTTGTAGCTTGAGGACAAAATCAGCTTCGAAAAACTTACAGAGTGGACCAGTTCCACGGTGATGGAAAAGAAGAGAGTGAAAGTGTACCTCCCACGCATGAAGATTGAAGAGAAATACAACCTCACATCTGTCTTAACGTCCTTGGGTATGACCGACCTGTTCAGCCCCTCGGCCAATCTCTCTGGCATCTCCTCAGCAGAGAGCCTGAGGGTATCTGAGGCCATCCATGAGGCCTGCATGGAAGTCACTGAAGAGGGCACTGAGGAGGCTGGGTCAGCAGATGACACAGAAGACATCCAACACTCTTATGAGTTTGAAGAGTTTAGGGCTGACCACCCCTTCCTTTTCTTGGTCAAACACAATCCAAGCAACATGATCCTCTTCTTTGGTAGATATTGTTCCCCCTAAAGAGAAAAGGGCTGGAAACAATGCTTATGTTCCCCTCAGAAACAGACCCCCTTTACTCTAGTATTGTAGTATGATCCCATCTCTTCAATATTTTCTCCATGTGGAAAGGCTACTCTAAGTCATGCCCTTTCCTGAAGCTTCCATAGCAAAGACACACCTGCAGGTGAGGAAAAGGCAGCAAGTGTGTTTGCTCCTTTCCCTTCTCAGACTGGTTTCAGTGTTGGTCGAGCCAAGCAAAGACTGAGCCCACAGAGAATAGAGGCACTCACAACCCAGGAAGGAGTCAAATGATTTTCACTTGAAGAACTAGTTACAGACACGACTCCAAGTCTTTGGTATTCCATTACATGGAAAGCCATGGGCTATGCTCATCCCATTCCCTGGTTGTATCCTGCTGACAAACCCATGTTGTTCCCGAAACACTGGCTTTGAGATCCCCAGTCTGGAGGAGATGCTTGTGGACAAGATTCTGCTATGCAGGGTATTAATTGGTGCCTATGTAAATTTTTTTTTTTTTTTTACTTAGCTGTTGGGAAATGGTGCACATATCCACTATCACCAGAGCTGTCCTCTCACCATGAGTACCTCATGTAACACTGAATTTCTTTCAGAGGTTCTCCAAAGTCGTGGAGAGTTTCCCTTCCACTTCAGAATGTGCAAGGAGATCTAACTTTGTCTAGGTGCAGTGAGGCGTTGCCACAGAGTATAGATTCAAAGCCTGAAACATGGATATCTGGATGATCCAGATGATCCAGGACTCAGAACTGCCAGGCAAAAGAGTTTTCTGAATTCTTGTTTAAAATATTGGAAGTCACTTCAAATTTGAGAAAATTTTGATTTTTGTGAAAAATCCTGTAAGGGGTCTTAAAGAATCTGATTTCTCCATGGGAGTTTTGTGAAAAACACAGCTTTAAAAATAATTCCTGTCTCTGTTATCTTGCTTAGCAAGTAAATTTCAAATTGTTCCTGGAAAGCTTTCAGATGTTAAAAATTCAAATACATTATTATTCCACGAATGTAGCTGGGCTTCTCTGTCCCCATGATAGTCAAGAATACATCTCCTGTTTTCAAGAAATACATGAGAACCCTAATATTCTCTTTTTTTCCTCTGTGTCCACTAGCATCTCCAAATATGGGTCTTTTGCACAATAATATGACCTGTTGTCATGCTGATCATATATTACTTATTTTGATGCATATAATTGATTTTTTTTTCTTTCTAACATAATAAAAGAAAGTTACAAATGCTTGTCATGAAATTATGTGAATTTTCCTAATTTTCTGGATGACAAACCCTTAAAAATATTATTACATTGGTAACTGTTGTGAGCAAAATGGGATTTGGTACAAAATCCTCCTGTTTTTAGAATTAATGAAGTATATAGATATGAAGTTTCCTACACATTTTTGAAATAAATGAATGCATACATCTAGAGTTTGATTCCTTTCTGTAGTACAGATTACCAAGAATAGCCCAATAGAATATTAACTTGTTCTCATGTATTTTTTCAATACAGTTCCAATGGGTATTAAAGATGAACTGACAATTAGTCAGATAAATATTTCAAGGAAAAATTATTCCAGTAACTGCCATTTAAGATGATGAAATCCTATAAAGACAATAAGCTATTGGGGAGCATCCAGATGAGGGCTGTGAGGATGGTAAAGGGCCTTGAGGGGAAGCAATACAAGAAGCAGCTGAGGTCTTGGTTTGTTCAGCCTGGTGAAGAAGAGATTGAGGGGAGACCTCATTGCAGGCTACAGCTGCCTCACATGGGGAAGCAGAGGACCAGGAACTTGTCTCCTCTCTGGTGACTAGTAACAGGACCTGAGGGAATATCAGGAATTCGTGTCAGGGCGGGTGTCTGTTAGATACTTGGAAAAGGTTCTTCCCCCAGAGGGTGGTTGGGCACTGGCACAGGCTCTCCAGGGCAGTGGTCACAGCACCAAGCCTGACAGAGTTCAAGAAGTGTTTGGACAATTATTTTGCGTACATGCTGTGATTCTTGGGGCTGTCATGTGCAGTGCCAGGAGTTTGACTTCAATGATCCTGATGGGTCCCTTCCAACTGAGGATATTCTATGAGTGTATGATTCTATTTCCACCTTAACACCTAGTCTGGTATGATAAAACCAGATCTGTAGAGAAAAGAGGCTGGTGCTCCTGTCTGACATCCACATTATTTGAATATTATCAGGATGCTTGTGATACAGACTCAGCTGTTTTTCAGTGGTAAAGCAAACTATTTTTTTAAGTATACTTTTAGCTTTGTTCTTTAGAAGTTAAAGCAGTGGTCTAAACTGTTCCAAGAGATGCAAAATTTCAATGTCTCAAGGTTTGCCATAAGCGGTTTTATCACTTTCTGCATCTCTTGTAGCCAGAAGCAGTTGATCCAGTCTGTTAAATTTAAAAGCCTGTACACTTAAACAGTAAGAAGACTTCAAAAGGGTTACATTTGCAAACTTTCCTTCCTATGATTCTTAAACTGGAAAGTGCTTAAAGTTCAAAGATATGCCTCAGTGACCAGTGTTGTTTCCTGAACAACAACAATGGTGAAAATGAAGTAATGGGAAAAAAGCAAAGGGGCCATGAGACACAGAGGCAAGTACAAAGCTTCCCCTTTCCCAAAAGAAAAGACAGGAGGCAGGAAAATGTGCAAATTTAGACATACTTTACGAAATCTCTAACTTGCTTTAATATTTGCTCTTATCAATATTAAAATGTTCCAAAAGTTTTCATGAAAAAAGGCAAAAAAAAAAAACCCTTGAAAATATCCTTGTTGCTACTGGTATTTTTGTCACAGCCTTCCAAAGGGTTTTCTGAAGAATTTAGGCCCTTTTTCTCTTACAGACTGCTGTGCAGCACCAGAAGGAAGGCTTAGCAGGTAACAAGACAAAATCTGAAACCTCCTGCATCTCGTGGTACAAATTGCACCCCTCCAGAAAGCACAAAGAGACATCCAAGGGTCTGCCACTACGAGGCAATGTTTCTCTCCATACAGCATGGGAAGAGAAGTGGCCTGTGAAATGTGCCATACACTCCATTCCAAGTGCCTCATCCACACCCCTGTACTTTCTTTGCACATTAATGTGCAATAACCCTGCTCTCTCCATCTCCCGTGAGACCTTCCTCTAGCTATAACATACAAGCACAGAACAGCTGAGATTGGAAGTGACCTCTGCTGATTTTCTACTCCAAGCTCCCCCTTTCAATCAATGTACAGCAGCTACAGCAGGTTGCTTGGGACCATGTCCTTCTGAGTTTTGAATATTTCCAAGGATGGAGACTCCACAGCCAGGGCAATCTGGATTTATCTCCCTATCCACAAGAATGTGTATTTTCTTATGTTTAAATGTAATTTCTGCTATTTCACGTTGTGTCCCTTCCCTCTTGCCTGTTCACAGAGAAAGTCTAGCTCCATCTTCTTTTTACCCTACCATCAAGAAGGTTATGCACATGGATGAGATCTCCCACCCCTTTCTCCTCTCCAGGGTAAAAGGTCCCACGTCTCTGAGCCTCTCCTCTCATGACTGATACTTCGATCACTTTATCATCTCTGTGGCTCTTCTCTGGTCCTGCTCCAGTACATCCACATCTCTTTTGTACCGGAAAACCCAGAGCTAGACAGAGCATTCCACCTGTGGTCCTACCAGTGCTCAGCAGAGAGGCAGGAAAACCTCCCTTAACTGGCTGGCAGTGGTTTTTCTAAGGCATCCCCTTGTGCTCTTGACTTTCTTTGCCACAAGGACGCATTCCTGACTCATGGTCAACTTGGTGTCTGACAAGATTCCCAGTTCTTTTTTGCAAAGCCAACATGATGGCATGGATCCTTGTGCAGTGACATTTCTACTTTTCTGCAGCAGTCTCTTCCTGCAGGAGACATGTCAGGATATTGTTAACAGTCTCAGTAGGCTGCTATTCAGAGGAGAGAAAGGCTTTGTAGAAGGATGTCTGTGTTGAGACAAACGAAGAGATTAGTTTATCCTACTTTGTGCGAAATTAAAATGCTATTTTTCCCAGGAGCATGTGCAAAGACAAAGGACATGCTGGGCAGACTTCCAGTGAGTGATGGGAGGTAAGGTAACAGGCTTGGTGACAGGGGCAATGTTAGTCACAGGCTGCCACAAGCAGGCTTCTCTGGGAGGGAGGCTGGTAACCAAGCTCCCATGTGGCACAGCCAGTTAACTGTCCTGCCAATGCCAGTGGCCACCCGTCCTGCCCTGTGTGCGTGCCTGGTGTAAGGACCTGGCTACCCTGCTGCCTCCTTAGGAGCCAGTAAGGCCATCCACAGCCTCACCCTGGCTGCTGGCTGATTCCATGGACCTGAGGGATGAATAAGGGACTTCATGTGAGCTGTGGTGACTGATAAAGGGACAGCTGTGTGTGCTGGTCCAGAACCTGTGTAGCTGCAGACCCTGGATTTTGTGTGCACTGCTAAGCAGACGCAGTAAGGGTGAGCCACTTGTGACCAAATCCACCACAGGATCCTTCTGAAGATGCCTTCACTGGAGAAACTCACTCTGCCAGCACTGAGGTGTGCACAGCCCTGTCACACCCTGTGAGTGACCAAGGCAGCACTGCAAGCAAAGATAGCCAACACTTCAGGATGGCATGGGGCTGCCAATGAAAGATACCAGGTGGGCTAAGAGCTCCTGTCTGAAGGAGCTTGCACAAGACCCCTAAATTTTCTTCAGACTGGAGGAAGAACAGGGTCCTACAGGACAGCTGAGAGAGAAACTATCACTGATAGCTACAGCACTAAGGTCTGCAATGGCAGCTAACTGAACAATCACTGGCACTCACTCTGAGCAAGACAAACATGAAGCAATCAACATGCTCCTTCCCAATGACAAAAGAACAGCAGCATGGATGTGAACAAAATCTTGAGCTCTGCGTGGGATGTTGTGATTGGATGAGAGGCTTTGGCCTGTGAACTGACCTGGACTTCATATCCTTCTGTAAAGGTTCAAGTGTCTAAGAGTCTGTTGGTTTAGGGACAGCTCCACAATGAAATGCCTGTCAGAGGAAAGGGCAACTGAGCCTTAGCTGACCTCTTTCTTGGGACAAGCATTGTCAAACAACAATATGTGGATAAACACATCCTTTTGTGTTTGTGCTGCAGTACACAGCTGTGCTGAACAGGGCATGCCATTATCTTTTATCCAAGAGAGCATTTCAACTGCAGGAAGGTTTGCTTAACCTCACTAGACTCCATGACAGGTCTAATGTCACCCAGTTGACAAGGCACTACCTCTTATATTATTACAATTATGTGCCGATATCTGATCATAACCAAGATTTTTACTTGTGGAATGATTTAGTTGCTTCTGCAACTTGCTTTACATTAATCATTCATCTGACCAATAAAAAATTAAAATGCTAACAAAACTGGTAACCTGGGTTGTGCATTAACATGCTTCTCGAGCAGTGGACTGCCTCTTCTCTACTGTATAACCAAAAAATTTCTTTCATTAATGAATATATTCAAGTCAGACATATTTTTCTAACAACACTACTGCTGTAAGCTGGCTGTTACAAAACAACTGTACCAAGCCAGTGGACATTTTTGTAGCTACCAAGTTACAGGCTGTCTATGATGATAGACATGTGATTCAGGTAGATGGTGCACAAATGCCAAGGTGGCTCACATAAGGTGAGTTGAAGCACACCACTAGACAGTTCAATTGTCAAGGAAAAATATTTGAGGCATATTTGAACGTTAGAAGTGACAGGATAAAACATACTGGCTACTCCTTTGCCTTCTGAGCTGCCAAGTGTACTGCAATGGACCATGGCCACGAGTGTAGAAGCCTGTTTGAGCAGAAACAAGGCAGTCTCCAGATGGGAAGGCAGAAGGAGCAGCATCTGCAGGAACAGCTTACAGTCTAGGGAGCACTCCAGCTGCGTGGTTAAAGGTTCACCATACACAGGCACATGGACCCATTTGACCTGTTGTCCTCTAGCAAGGTGGGACCCTTTTCATCTAAATGGGACTTACAACAGTGGTGACCAGTTCAGCCACTGCTCCTGTGAGAGAATAGCTCATTCTCTTTGCAGTGAGCGATCTTTTTGCAGTGATTGTCTCTGCAGAGATGAGCCACCCAAGCGGGTCAAAGTCTAAAGATCTTTCCTCAAAAGCCCTGCTCCTACATAACAAGGGTTGTAGCAGACTGGCCTGGACCACACACTGTGCCATGTAAAGTACCAGTGTGATGTAAATGCACCAGTCCAGACCAAACTCTTCACAGTTCCCATTGCATGTGCAACTTCACCTGAATGGGACTGTGAAGGACCGTATTAGGGAGAAAGGAAGGGATAATTCAGAGGCTTTCCTCTTGCACAAACAACTAAAAGGGTTAAAAAGTCCACCTCTACTCTCCCGAGGCATAATTTGTTCTAGACTATTTCAGAGCCATTTTGTGTATTGACTTTGGATTTCTGTTTTAAAATTACATGGCATTTAAGAGGTCAAGCAGTTTCTTTTATTGTCTGTCCATTCTTTTATTTCAAAGGAATTACGCAACTGGTTTCTGCTTGCTATTGTATATTATGACCGTCTTGCAGACCATGAATGTTTCTTCAGCTGGTTTGTTCAGCTGATGTGCCATGAAGTTGCTTGTAGATGAATGTAAGAATGGTAAGAATGGCCTTGTAAGAATGGTCTCTGTATGTACAAAAGGCACATTTTGAACCTAGCATCTGGTGCTGTGACCTGTGGAAAAGAACACACACCTTAAACTACCCTTCAAAATTATAGCAGAGACTTCAAATCCTTTTCTGGTAGCATCTGACCAGGATCTAAATATCCTGATGTCTGAATTAAAAATTGTCTTTCTTATTTTCTCAGCCTCTCTTCCTCCAACACATTTTTATTTAGATCTGTAATTCTTCTCTATATAGATGCTCTGAACACAGCTTTTGAAATTAATTTGTATTCCCAAAATATGCTCACTGAGGGTTTTGTTCCACTGATGTGCTGCACAGACTGTGAGTATGTCTGAGTTCCTTGAGCTAGACTGCTCTGGAATGAAAAATTGTGCTCTGTGAACGCTATGTCTGGGGTCTTTTACAATGCAGCAAGGGACACCAGGCAATTACATATAATGTCTTGTAGAAAAATCTCCACTTTTATTAAAATTGGCAACAAACATTGAAAAGATATGCTCTTTCTTACATTCCTTGGTAGCAAATTTTCTGCATAGAAATTCTCTTCCTTAGGAAGAGCTATGGATTCTGGTGGAAAGAAAGACTGGTGATACTAGTAGTCTAACGAAAAATGGGAGAAAAGTTGCAATAAATACAGTCCTGCATATGCTGATCTTACCAAAATCTTTGAGTTCACAGAATGGTGACTCTGAGATGGATCTGGCCTGTCACTACTCAAGACAGAGGAATATTGTGGAAAATAACACAAAATTCCTTACAGACATTCTGCAAGACTGAATTCCTCACCATTTTTTTGTTTTATTTTCACAAGTTATGTTACACTATTTGCTGCTATAACCAAATTATACTTACTACTCAAGTTCAAATGAATAGCTTTTATCATTATTTTTGCTTCAGTCGTTTCAATGTTCTCCTGTCTTTTCTGCAAGGTTTCATATGCTATCATGAATAAATCTCCCTTTTTGGAAATATTAGGTTAAAAACCTCTCATTCAGGCTTTTTTTTTGTTTCAAAGAATGGACTTATTCCAAGTAAAAGTGCATGTCTGGCATTTGGCTCCATCCATCACTTTATTGGGTAAACACAGGACAGGCAGCACAGGGCGTGTCACAAAATAACACAAGATATATTTCACGGGGTTCGTCAAGTCTGCCCCAAGTACAGCTGAGAAGCTGTGCTATACCTTCCCAGGTGAATCTGATAAGGTAAGCATTTATTTCAATTATGATTTAAGTTCCAATCTGCAAGATAAAAACCAATTATCTTTTACAATACTTAAAATTGTATTGATATAACCTCATGTTTCTGGCCTTCAGTATCACTTGAAGAAACTTATTATCAAAGGACGCCTTCTGCAGAAACCCTACCTACGTTCACATGTGTCTTCTGTATTATTTTACTGTTTCACAGTCTGCCATGCATTAAGTCAAAGTATTTGTCTTTATGAACTATAGTTTTGTTCAGTAACTCTTCCACATTGAAAAGCTGGTGATAAGTTACAGCAGACTTTCTTCCTTCTTCCTCTATCACTTTAATTTTTCATTTAGTATCAAAAGACAAAATTGAATTTGTTTAAATTCCAGGGGTTATGTAAGATATTCTCTGAATGAAATCAGGGAGTGCAGAATGTTCAAATGACCCCATCATTCTACAGCTCTGTGTTATCTTTAATAATTACATTTTCAAAGATAAACAACAACAAAAAAAACCCCAAGCATTTGCTTCATGAATCTGTTTCTTCACCAAGAACATAAATGGAGCTTAAAGCCTAAAATATTGTAGTAAGCAGAATAGGTAAATAATAAAAAGTCTGCCTTATATTACCTATATAAGCAGTTCAATTTAGAGAGAGAATGAGCATCCATTCTATCGGGGGAACAGTTAGATGCATTGTTGTTCAGATTATCCCATATTAAGAGATGATTGTCACATGAATATGTTGATTCTGTAGGTACTGTGATACATATGACAGAGTACCCTGGATTTTGTTCCCTAGCAGCTGCAGAGGGAAAAAAATTTCTTGAAGATCCTTGAGACCTTAAATTATAAGTGATATAAACACTATATTGTTTTATTAGACTTTGAAGTACTGTATTTTCTAGTCTGTGTTGTCTTCTTTCACCAGCCTACACACAGATGGCAGATATCCAGCACTTTGATTGCTCATGAATCCAAAAGCGTGTCCGCCTTTTAAATCCACTCCACAGGATGCTGTTTGCTGAAAAAAACCTGTGCACTAAGCTTAGGGTTCATGTGCACTGACCTTTCTGCAGTACAATTGACCTATTTCAGCATAGTAAGTCAGACTCTTTCTGTTTTCTTCAGACAACAGGCATTTCACCATGAGTTCCATCAGTGCAGCAAATGCAGAATTTTGTTTTGATGTATTCAAAGAAGTTAAATTTCACCGCAGCAATGACAACGTGCTCTTTTCCTCCCTGAGTATGCTTTCAACCCTGGCCCTGGTGTATATGGGAGCAAGGGGTAAGACTCAATCCCAGATGGAGAAGGTAAATTATTTACATGGGTGTAAAGTTACCTCTATTTATGCTACTTGTTCCTTCTAATAAAAATCCCTGAAAAATATTATCCACTGATGAGGTTCTCACTTGTTCTAATGCACAAGAACTAAGCCAAAGTCACAAAATAGAGAACTGAATCCAGAGTTATATATAGAAAATAATAATAAATTTATGTATATTTTCACTATAACAGGCAGCTGACTTAAACATAAAAAAAAATCTCAGGGACAATAGCAAAATAGATTACCAGTCAGGCAATTTTATTTTAGGATTTTTAAATTCAGACAAATTCCAACTAATGTAAGCAGATTTTCTTTTTTAAATGTATAAAAAAAGATAAATCCCAGAAAGACAGGAAGACACAGTACTTTAGCAACACATAAAATGTAACTCAATTAATTTCTAGACATTCACTAGGAATAAAGTCATCTAAGCAAAGAGTGTTGTTTATAGTTTCCAAGCAGGTCACAGAGGGCATAGACCAGTTGCAAGCTCACCTGTAAATTTTCAATTAATCTATTTTCTCAGTTAGCATCTTTTTTTTTTTCTGAGCCAACGGTTTTATCTCAAGCAATGTGTGCAAATCTTGAATTCACATTATTTTTGGTCATGCTTCTCATTTCTACTACTGGTATTTTATCTTGCAGGTTCTTCACTTTGATAATGTTACAGGAGATGGAGACATTTCTGACTCCCAGGTAGAGAAATAACTTAATCTTCCTTTCTATCTTATTTTCTCCTCAGAACAAAAGTAGAACTGTTCTGCCTCTCCCCCTGGCAGTTTCAGACCCTGACAAAAACTATGGTAATAGCCTCAAACTGAGGGGATCTGTGGAGGGAGGGAAGGAGGGTGTAATTCGCCTGTTTTTAACAAACATAGAAAGACAGCAGATTGCTCATCTAGCACCAGAATAAGTAATGTGGAGAATGCTTTGGGCACCAGGGTGCCTTGCAGGCAAGTGCTGCTGGGGTACGGCCTGTGAATGGGGCTCAGCACCTTGAGCCAGGGTACAGCAGTTTGATTTTCAGCTGGGCAGGAAGATGCTGAGCAGAGAAGAGCCCAGAAGGCTCAGTGACAGGAGCACAACTGCATCTTATAAAAAGCACATTTCAGGGAGCTTGTCTTGACAAGGCTTGACTTGCCAGTTCAATGCACCACCACCACAGCACCAGCTGTCCCAAAGGTGACAGTCTGTGGGGGAAGACTGCCCTGTAATATCACTCCTCACTGAAAGGGACAATACTTTGGGATCCTATTTCCTTATGCAATCTATCTTCTTTTTCCATGTCATCACCTCAGTGTGGCACTGCTGAGTACATCCACAAATCATTCAAGGATCTTCTCTCAGACATCAGCAGGCAAAATGCTACTTACTCACTCAGGATTGCTGACAGACTCTATATTGAAAAAACATACCCTATTCTTCAGGTGAGTTATATTGTGAACTGACTTCCATGAGATTTCCTGTAAATCCCCTGTGGCTCTGCCCTAGAGATGCACCACCAACAGTAGCCCACTCTCTGTTGATGAAGAGTTGGTTGTGAGCCATGAGGGGAACTGGTACAGAACGAGTTTGGACCTTTCTATGCCTGTTAGATGATGGCAAAAGGTACGATGGCATAAAATATGCCTATGCTACAAATCACAGGGAGTAATCAAGATTGCTGTTAATTTGCTAGAAAAATGGCTTTTAATGAAAAATGTAACTTTTAAGTGAAAATTAAATACATTTTATTACTTGAAATAATGAAGAATGAAGTTGTCAAATTTGGATTTTTTCAAAGCCAAATATGAAATCTTCTCAGTGAAAAGAAGCTTTGCTTTGGAATCTAAGAACGTGAGAACACAGTATTCAAAATGAAGAGTGGACATAAAGAGAAGGAGACAAACATTGTCTGTCCTTAGAAACATGTGTTAAACTGAAACTGCTTTAGTAAAAAAAAAGAAAACATATCAAAATTTTAACTTAGAACCCTGTCTCATCAAAAAGTGCCCAACCTATATATATATGAAGCAGTCTTCCTTGTACAGCTTTAAGATTCAGTTACTGGAAGATAGCTGTGACTGACATGTTCAGTGTCCTACATGTTCAAACTCAGGAGTAAACCATCACTGTTCCTTAAACCGTTCTGCTTTATTTCACAATCTTGCATTACACATCCATATAATTCCAAGTTCTCATCAGTCTGACAACTGTAACCCTTCTGCTTATAGGAATACATAAAGTGTGCAAAAAAATTCTACAAAGCAGAGCTGGAAGAAGTTGACTTCAAAACAGCTGCAGAAGAAGCAAGACAGCTTATTAATTCCTGGGTGGAGAAAGAGACAAATGGTAAGGACTGAAAAATGGGTAGCAGGTATTTCCCCTCACCTACCATAAATTATATCCTTGTCTTCCTCTCCTCATAATCTCTAGAAAAAGTGAGTCAAGCAAGAGCAGGTTGCTTATTGCTATGAAAACAAAAGTCCAAAAAGCAGGAACCCCCACCCTCACCCCCACATCGCAGAGCTTTGTGCACACCAGAGGAGCTGTACCTTACCCCTCTCTGCCCTGTCTTTTTCTTAAAGGGCGGATCCAAGACTTCCTTGTGTCCGACTCTGTTGATCTCGATACTGCACTGGTCTTTGTGAATGTCATTTACTTCAAAGGGATATGGAAAACTGCATTTAAAGAAGAACACACTCGGGAAGAGCCTTTCAATGTGACAGAGGTAGGAGGGCACAGTCACACTTCTGGCCAGGGTAGCTGTTGGCTCACACAGTCAGCAGTGTTACAAATACATGTCACAGGTAGGGTGATTTAGCTGAGTCCCTCACTGTCAGTGCCTGGGCCTAAAGCCAAGTACTGTTTGCAAGATCTCTGTCTGACCAGGCTTCCAGGGCACACAAGCAGGCAAGAGAGGAAAATGGAGACACAGGTCTTTTCCAAAGGCAGCATGATTGAAGATTGAGTCCTGTCCTTTCAAAGGCCTTGTGCACTTGTCTGGCCAAAGGAAAAAATTGCTCCCGCATCACACCATCTCACATTTCTGTTTTTGCAGCAAGAGAGCAGACCCGTGCAAATGATGTGTCAGAACAGCACCTTCAAAGTGGCAAGAGTGGCTGAAGAGAAAATTAAGATCCTGGAGCTTCCGTACGCCAGCGGAGAGCTGAGCCTGTTGGTGCTGCTGCCTGATGACGTCTCTGGCCTGGAGCAGGTACGGCCCTGGCAGGGCAAGCAGAAGAGTTATCACTTCAGCAGGGCTTGGCTGCTGTCAGACCTCTTGCTGTCCGCTGACATCCCAGCTGCCCACACCACGGCTGTGCTGGGCAGGCAGGGGAGCACAAAATCTGCCCAGGTGCTTGCAGGTGCTCAGGCAGAGCCTCTTAGGGGAGTCCCGAACTCAGTTTTATAAGATGAAGGTAAAGCAGTGTAGTGCTGCTGCAGCCCTGCAGAAGAGGATGCTGCTATATGCACCAGTCTTCATCAAGTATTAGAAACAGACAAGGTGGCAGGATTTCTACCACTCTGAGTGATTTCAAACGTTTGCTGAAGTAAAAAAGTTTATCCTAGGGTAAATAAAAAATGAAAGTGATGAAGAAAGCATTCCAAGAGCTGACTAAAAGGAAAATGAGAAAAGTAGCATTAGAAAGGAATAAAGTTGAGGAAAGGAATCAATAAAATATCTTCCAAGAGGAACAGTTTGTTGCCCTGTCTCCTGCAGTTTCTATGTGTTCATTCTTTGATAAAGTTTCTCACACACTTTCTATAAACATAGCAATGTTTTAGTAATTGTAACTTTTGTTTACATTTCTTCTCCTGGGTGGAGAATGTTTGATGGACTGTTCTGTTAACTAATGAAGATGGAGGAGGTGGTAACCTCGTCCTCCAATTCATGGTTATTCCTAGAAACATATAAATATGAAAAGAATAAACAACCAGGCCCTCTTTTCCTTCTGGCCTGCGACCTGTAAAGAACTCGGTTTCAGAGTGCTTCTTTCGTGTCCTAGAGCCACAACAGTTTTAGGAACAATTTCATTAGATGTTTTCAAAACTATTTTTACAAAAAATAATTTGATCTGATGAAGAAATTTTCAGAACAAAAAGGTTTGAGGAACTTCCTCAAGACAGATGAGATACACTCCATAGTCAGGAGGAAGCATACAGGATAAACAAATGCCTTTAAGAATAAGTATCAGTTCTATTATGTACACAAAGTAAATGGAAAACAACAGTAACAGGTGGCAAACACAGCTTTTAAGGCCATTGAACATTTGTCTCAAATATTTAATTCCCTGCCTCTCTTTGCAGCTTGAGAACAAAATCAGCTATGAAAGACTGATGGAGTGGACCAGTCCCAAGGTGATGGAAAAGAAGAGAGTGAAAGTGTACCTCCCACGCATGAAGATTGAAGAGAAATACAACCTCACATCTGTCTTAACGTCCTTGGGTATGACCGACCTGTTCAGCCCCTCGGCCAATCTCTCTGGCATCTCCTCAGCAGAGAGCCTGAGGGTATCTGAGGCCATCCATGAGGCCTGCATGGAAGTCACTGAAGAGGGCACTGAAGCAGGTGGCTCAGAGGTTGTGACAGGAGACATCCAACACTCTTATGAGTTTGAAGATTTTAGGGCTGACCACCCCTTCCTTTTCTTGATCAAACACAATCCAAGTGACATGATCCTCCTCTTTGGTAGATATTGTTCTCCCTAATGAGAAAAGGGCTGGAAACAATGCTTACATTCCCCCAGAAAGAGACCCCCTTTACTCTACTATTGTAGTATACTCTTATCTTTTCACTATCTCTAAGTGGAAAGCCTTCAATGTGTAGGGAGATATTCCTGAAGAAGTGTGTGACTTTTCATGTCTTTGGGTGCAGATATTTCTGCTTACACAAGTTGTACTCAGGACTTATATCCAGGAAAAAATGAGAATTTCAAGAGGTAGCTTAGAAGTATTTTCCATTGTGATTGAGTAACTTAAGATTCAGGAGCAGTGTTTTGATTTTCATGAGAAATTCTGACACTGATATTGAGAGTCTATTTTTTCTATAGGAGTTCCCTGAAATAAACAGAGCTTTCAGAATAATCCTGTTCCTTTCTGTTGAACTTGTTGGGCAACCACCCATGAATTGATGCCTGGACAACTTGCAGATGAAATTCTTAATTTCAGCAAATCATTCTTCTTTGAGTAATGCCTTTGTGCTTCTTTGTGCTGCACATACTGTAAGGCTAAGGTCTCTTGTTCTGAGGGGGCATAGAGGAAGTTTACCATTTCTTCTTAAATCATGATCTCTAAACACACCTCCCTGACTGATACCACTTCCCATCTTCATTCCCATGACATGTCATTGATTTTGTGAATGTCAGTTGTTGGTCCTTCTATTTATTCTAATAAAAGCATTGCAAACTAAAGGTCTCTACCTGTCCTGGGTTACTGCACCAAACAACAAAAATATATGATATAGTGGGTGGTGGTTATTGACAGAAGGGGTTTAGACTAGGATTTAGATCCTATTTTCAAAACCAGAATGCACCCATATATGAAGTCATTAAAGAGCTTATAATTTTTTTTCTAAAATTCTGAGTTTAAGCAAGGTAAGCCCTACAGCTCCTATTTTTACCTTGAGCTTATCTCCATATGACACACCAAATAACTCAGTTTTTAAAAATCTGCTATTGTATTTCCAGATAGTTTAAAAAGATTTCCTCTAATTGCCCTCAGTAAATATATTGAGGTGATGCCTAAGAGACACAACTTCAAAAACATGAGAAAAGTCTTTTTCTTAATATGTGGGCTGCTTCAGCTCTCTAATACCCACAAGAACCGTGCAAGGAAATCTCTGTTACTGCCTTTTGATAACATAATCCCCTAGAGATATTATTTGCTACTTCACACACTTTAGGGGGAAGGTTCTTCAGGTTGCAGTTTATCCAATGGAAAGAGCTATTAGTGTTAATCACTGACTTAAGCAGTCTTCCTTCTGCTGGCATATGTGTGCAGAACTGCGAATCACAGTACTTAAAAAGTGCTTAAAAAGGGAGACACTTGGCAGTATTTGGAGCTGTCTCAAACATTTTCAAAGTAAGTATTAAATATGACTTGAAATGATGATGCTGACTACAGGGAAATACATCTTCTTGGCTGCTATGAAGCCTATGGGAGAACTGCAAGTACTGGTCTTCCCAAGAGAGTTATAAGGGATTAGATACGGTTAATACAAGTATTCAAGCAAAAAAGTATTTATATATATATATATGCAATTTCAAGGTTTACTGTGCATATCATGTTCTCCTTCCCTTATAGCCTAAAGCAGTAAACAGAGTTTTGTTACAACTAAAACAAAAAAGAAAAGGCAGGATTTATAAAATACTGTTCTAAGGAGCAGAGGGTGAAAGTTTATAAACAATTATAAATCTGTTATTAAACTGAAACAAGCATATCTGTCACTTTGCACTTTCTAGGTACAATGAAAATAAAACTAATATTTATTATATTATATAACATTGATATAAAAATAACTATTCTCTTGTTTAATTGTTCCTTTGCTTGATGATTATTTTAAAGAAAAGAAATTGAGAAAAACAATGGTAATGAAATGAAAATGAATGAAATGGTAAATGGTTTCCTAAAACTGCACATGAGAGAGGTCCACCTAATGTCCTCACTGTGAAACAGAACTATTTGGCTCATTTTACATTGCGCCGTTAGGTGTCACTAGGGATACAAAATGATGTCTCAAGTCTTCTGACAGACAGACATCTGCTGAAAACTAGGTTGGGGAGCTTAGTGTAAATTTCAATTTTGTTCCTAATTTTTGTGTAAGAAGATGATTATGATCAATATACTGAAATGTAAACTGATGGCACCGTGCCTGGAACCCAGTAATTTTTGAAGAAAAAGACAGAAATATTATTTGGTGAAAGATCAGAGGCATTTTAAGATATCTCTTTCCTGGATGAAAAAATATCTCAGTCAAACACTGTAGAAGGGATATAGCTATTTGGTTTATGAAAGAGAAAACGTCCTCCAAAGAGGCTAAAAGGAGAGGTAAAAGTGCAGATTCAGTGAGGTCGAATAAGATCCACAGCCCTGTATCAATGGCTGGGCCCAGTACTGCGCTTGTGCATTGCTGCTCTGGGCCAGCAGGACCTGCTGCAAAGGCACTGTCATGGTCAGTGTGGCCACTGCAGCTCCCATGGAAGCAATTCTGAAAAGAGCAGCATGGAGGGTGTTCCAAAAGCATGAGGGAAGAGCAGCCGTGTGGAGAGCAAACTCTGCCTGCTGTTTTCCGGCTCTGAAGTCCAGCAGGAGTTTAATTACATGAATCCCAGCTCCCACAAAGCTCCCACAAAGTCTAGGTTTTGTCCTATAGTTCTTTTTATTCCCTGGCAGCATCACTGAAGTTGGTATGTCAATAAACTGCCATCTGTCCTTTTGCTATACTCCATTTTCATTATGTGCCAAGTTGTTCTGGATTTACTGTACTGCCAGGGGTCTGTGGAACAAAAACACACACACACACACACACAGAGGACAGCACTGAAATTCTGTGTGAACTAAGTGTGCCTTTCCTTCTCATGTCATTTGGGGAAGCGTTGGAGAAGACTTATCTTCCCTGCCCTTTGGGGAATATAATTTTCTGAGACCATTCCACATTCCTCTGCATATATGACTTGTGATAGAGGCCTACCTTCTCCTAAGCAAACCAAATCTGTGTCTGAAGGCACAAGATTTAGCAGGCATTGTGCTGTAACCACAGTCACTAGAGGAAGTGCAGAGAACCTCCTGGACTCCAGGGCAAAGCTGTCCTGGGTTCCCAAACAGTATTTGAGAAAGCACAGCATGCTGAATCAAACTGAAAGCTATATGTCTCTTAGAAAGGCTTTTACACAGAGCAGGGCTTTCTGTTTCTTGTGGTTAGTGAGCTAAGATTTATCAATATGGAAAAGGGACAGCAGAGAGGGGATTGTCAAAGAGCAGCAAGGGCTGCTTGGCAAGGAAAGGGAATCCAGGGCAGGAGGTGACAAAAAGACCAGAAGGGCAGGGGCTTCCCCTATAAGATATTAGATGCTGCAGTTCCCTACACTACTGGTACAGTCCAGTGATTCCCAAACAAGCCTGTGGTGATGAGGTAGGTCAAATATTAAGCCTGCAGATTAAATCCACAAATCAGAGTCTCTAGTGTTCCTAACCAGAACATTATTGTACATCGAGGAGTTAGTGACCACATAAAAATGGATCTGATCAGGCTGGTCGGATCAAACTGTGTGCAGTTTTGTGCTAAGTTATGCTGCACATACTTCTTGGCATCCAGGACTATACAGTGCTGAACATATCATGTGGCTGTGGGCTAAACTTCACCTGCTAACCGTAATGGAGAACCTCACAGATGGTCCTGAACTGGCACCCTGTGATGATGCTACTGGCATATCCTTGTCTTTATCTTGATGTGAAGCAGCATTTTTCTGTATATTTTCATTCATCAGTAGAAATGATAAACAGAAACTACCTATAAAAGTGTAAAGATCACACCACCAGTGTTCACCACAGTGAACCTCTGCATGCATGGGATATGCACAGTGTGCTGTTCCCTGAAGAAAGATCCATAAAATGCTGCACCCTTTGGGGATCTAACCCCTGGAAGGGACATCAAAATTGTCTATGCTATCTCCTTTTCCCCTCTCATGTAATTTCCAATAAAATGCACTCTAATAATTTTCTTATTAGTGTCCAAAATGAACACTTTCAGTGGTGAACTACAGGGTCCATCTTGGTGAGGTTCATGGCCAGGCACAGGCATGCAACCTAGCAAGGACAAGAGACTCACAATCAAGAGACTCAGTTTAAATTCTTCTCTTGAGTGAGGAGGATGTAGACCCCTGTGGAAGCATTTCACAGCTTTGACACAAGCAGTGCTCTAATTCAAGGCTTGGCAGCAGTTTCAGACGTGCCTGAGTGCACGTAGTCAAACTTGTAGGAGAGGGATGAATGTTCTCCAGAGCAGAGGTTTCTGAAGTCCTGAGTGTTATGGAGGCAATGACAGAGGCTGGCTATTCGGTCTATCTTCTGACACAGGAACTTAATGGTATTCAAAGAGGGTAGTAAAAAGCAGTTAAAAAACCCCAACACATAGAGGTAGCTGACAAGAGGTAACTGATAACAAACAGCTGAATGATGGAACTCATGGTAAAGAATGGTGGAGATGATAAAATTTTACATTATTTTAAAGGGAGACTGGACAAAACCACTGAAGAGAAATCCATTGAGTGGTAATAAATACATAGAAAACACTACCAGCTATTTAAGTTCCAGGACTGAAAACAGCCAGTGTTAGAACCCTGAGAGTACAACCAGCTTTGGCAGAGGATTTCCCCAACACCCTCTTCACGTCTCTGGAGCCTGTATTGGGCACTGGCACCTTTTGTGAGAGGAGGACAGTTCTGTCCTTGGCCAGTTGCAGCAGACTCTGTAATGAATGACAAGAACTCATTGTATACCAAATCTCCAGTCAGAGGAGCATACAGTACCTCTGCTTGAGTGTAATTAAGAAAGAGTGGACAGAGAAACAGGACAGATGTGTTCAGAGAAACAAAAGAGAGAAGACATGGGGATATTATTAAGAAGGGGATGTTATTAAGAGCACAGCTGAAGGCACACTCTTGGGAGTCACCTCTGGGGCATTGCAGCCACAGGCAGCTCATGCCAGGGAAGTGACACTCCAGAGGGACAGCAGCCTGCTGGTCACTTACGCTAAAGCAAAGACATCCCTGTGGAACTAGAGCCCCTGAAGCAGACTAGAGCACAGGATAAAAGTGAGCAGCAACAACTGCCACATATAAACAGTCATACACCAACCCCAACCTCTTCCATTACTTCCTGCTTCACCAAAGGGACTGGGGAGCACTGACTGTAACAAGGAAGCTGAAACTAGTAAGCATTAGAAGAGACTTTTTGTACTGAAGTTAAATGTAGGAAAGCAGGATGAAAGGTCTGTTTCATAGTTTGTAACATTGGTTTTCTCAATACTCAAATCAACAACAAAAATTTTATGTTAATCAGCAAGAAATTAGGTGAAACTCCCCAAGTCAAGGCTGTTGCCCACAACAGAAGTCTGTTTCAGCCTAGACTGTAGGTTCCTGTCTCCAGTTCTGCCTTCTGACAGACCTCAGACCCAAGCCTCATCTCCAGGCCCACGTCTTTTGCTCATAAGTGTATGACAGAGCTCTGAGCGCACTAATGATTTTTAATAGTCCTGCTCAGCCATACCTGGAGCCTCTCCCACACCTGTGACCCCAGGAGCTCTAAGCTATGTGCTGGACTTTCAGCTCCCCTCTGTATTACATCAGCGGTGTGTCAGTCTCCAGTTCAAACACAGCTGTGCCCATTCCTGGCCAAGGGCTCCTAGAGTGACCTTGGCCCTGCCCTGTGATCTCTGGACCTGGACCTGCCTCTGCTGTGTGAATTGGCTTCGTGGTCAATGTTGTCTTTGCACCTGCCTCATAGCCATGACACATTGCTTTATGATCTGGACTGCCTGTGATCTCTGGGCCTGCTCTGCTCAGCTGCTGAGCCCTGGCTGGTGAGGCTCCTGCCCTGCTGTGGCATCCCCCTTGCCTCCTGGTTTGTTACTCCTTGGGAAAAGCTGGCCCTCGCTGCTCCCTGACAGTGAGCTCAGTCCTCCCTGAGCCCTCTGCCAAGCACCAAGGAGCCTGGGTCTCTACTCACAGAGGGCCCTGTCCTTACAAACCTTCCTGATCTCCACAAAGCACTCACTCATTACTCGGAGCCAGGCTCCTGGGTGAAACCCTTCCAACCCAGCCAGACCATCCTTCCTGGCTTGCTCCTGACAACCTCTGGGGCCTGTTGGGGTGGCCTGACCACCTCATTCAGTTCCTGACCCCTTGTGCCATGTCCGTTTTCTATCCACTGTCCCTGCCCCAGCTCTAAATCCCCTGAAAAAGCCCACTAACACCCCACAGCCAGTGAGGCACTCTAAAGTGAGTCCCTCCCAAGTGCAGTCCCTAAGGAGCAAGGGCACACTGTCCTCAGAGGGGAGGCTGCTAGTTCGAGCCCTGAAGGCACTACAAGGCCTCAGTGGCCCTGATCTGCCATGGGACCTGCCCCACCTGCCCAAAGCCCAGGACCCCATGTCAACCCCACAGGCCATCAGCCCCTGCCCCAGTGACACCACATCAGGGGCTGTTCTCCTGTCCAGCCTGGCCATGTGACTTTTTGAGACCAACTTGTGCACTGATTTCCTGGCTTGAACTTGAGCCTACTCTGTCACCACTGACCTGCCTAGTAGTCACTGGATCTGATTGCAGCCCTCACTTATGGAAAAGACTTCCCAGCTTGGTTTCGGACATGCCCTGTCACTATATTGCCTCATGTTCTGAAGGCTTGGTTGGACCTGTCACCCTTTCAGGGTCTGTTCTTTTCCCTTGCTCAGGTGCTATGGAGCTGGGACCTGCTCAGTGAGTCTCCCATTCCACAGGCAGCAAACTCTCATTGATCTCTAACCCTAGGCTCTGTAGATGCACCATGGCCCTGGTTCTTCTCTTGCTGTGTCCACGGCTATTGATGGACCCTGTTACTGACATTTGGTTCTGTTTCCCTGTGGTCAGATATTGTGGTGTGGCATCCAACAGTGAAGGCACTGCCCTCCCTGGGGGCTGACTCTCAGGTCAGCTCACTGTTCTCACGGAGCAGCCCTGCTCCTGCTGCTTCTAGTAGTACAGCCAACTTTCCACCCAAAATATTCCTAATTATTCTGCCTATAGCTCTCCAATGTGACTACAAGGATGTTCTGGGAGATCATCCTGAAGGCCTTACTAAAGTCAGGTGTACAATATCCTCTGCACTCCCTTCATTTATAGAACAAGCTGCCCATCCTAGAGGCCAATGATGTTGGTTAGGAGAGATTTGTCCTTGGTAAATCTGTGCTGGTTTTCCCCATTGTAGTGGTTTTGTTCACACCCATCATCTTTTATTCCTTCACATGTCTCAAAATGTTCCCAGGAGGCTTTGCTTGGAAGCTTTCTGCAGGGATCTGAAGTTGAATACAGTTGTACACCAGGGCGTTAGTGACCCACATAGCAGTTGACAGGAGAAGGCACAGGCCTGAACTTGCTGGGCGTGGAGGTTGGCTCCCCATCCTGTGCTGTCCTGCACATTGCCCTGGGCTGCAGGATGAACTTCGGGTGCAATCAGAAGGGAGGAACCTGTAGGTAGCTCCCACTTGGCATGAGTGATTGCATCCCCTGCATCCTTGCATTTATCATAAAGGGAAGCAGCAAGTTTTCATGTGAACATGCTTCTGTTTCCCAGAAGAAATTGATTGTTTTCTTCTTTAAAAATTCCTGCAAGAATAAAGACCAAAGTGTCAATGAACACCTATCTCTGTGGATGGGACCTGCACTGCATGCCATTCCTTGACTGATGGTCTGTCCAGTGCTGCACAACTTGAGCTGAGGGAATGTGAGATTACCTATATTATCCTCTTTTTCCTTTTAATGTTAGCTGCAATAAATGGTATTTAAGCAGTATCTTAGAGACTGTGTCTTTCTTGACACAGATCATAATGAGTACTAACCTTTAGTGCCTTGCAGCAGTGCACTACACCTTTTCAGTGACTGCAGAGACCTGTAGTCACCTCAATTCTCCTCCTTTTCCTTTCTGAAAATTAGTCACTTTTTCAAATAATCAGGAACCTTCTCCAATAATCCTGACTTTTCTTTAGTCTTCTTTTTGCTGTTGTACCTAAAGAAGCTTTTCTTGTGGGCCTTCACACCCCTTGTCAGTTTTCTCTCCAGCACAATTTTTGCTTTTCAGATTCCATCCCTGCATGCATGGTGAAAGCTTCTATATTCCTGCCTGGTGGATTCTCCTGGCTTTCAACTCTAGTACACTTTCTTTTTTGCATTTGAGCTTGGATGGAATGAAGGCACCTTTATCATCAGAGACACTGCATGTTGCTTCCACAGAAAGATATGTGGCAGGTATGGAAGCAAGGCAAAGGCTTTGCGTGTGTGTGAGGCTAAAACTCATTCAGCCATAGGGAGGATGTTTTTCAAGTTCTGAGTCAAATACTCCCATCCAACCCATTGCCCGTGGCACGTGATCATTGAAAATTACGCCATGAAGGTCACATCAACCTATGTCACATCAAATATCCATGGGGGAACAGTAAGAAAACATCATCTGCACAATGAAGTCTAAGCCTGTGTCAGGTTCAAATGAATAAAGGAATGTAAGATGTCATACTGGATATCACAATGACAACTAAGAGCAATGACAAATCCCGTCACAGTCTGTGAGAGATCAAGGCAGCACTGCAAGCAACAGTGTACGTCTCCAATGGCATAGAGCTGTTGCAAAAAGGTGCCAGGTAGGCTATGAGCACCTGTCTGAAGGAGCTTGACCAGATACTTTATTTGCTTTGTCCTGGGGAAAAAACAGAGCCACAGAACAATGAAGAGAGAAACCATCATTGATGGCTGCAGCACCTAGGTCTGCAATGATAACAATTTAGACAGCTGCAATCAGTAAATCTCTCTGTGCAAGGTTGCGTCTGTCCCTGATTGAAAGCCAGCTTCTAGAGTCACAAAGTGGAATGAAGACAAACACAAAACAATTAATATGCTCCTTTCTATTGGCAAAAGAGCAGGAACAAGGACAGAACAAAATCCTGAGCTCTGCATAGGTTTTTGTGATTGGATGAGAGGCTTTGGTCTGTGAGCTGACCTGGACTTCATATCCTTTTGGATAAGAAGTACCTTTTATACTGTCAGTTGTCCAAAGCTCAGGTACTCAAGAGTCTGTTGGTTTAGGGACAGCTCCACAATGAAATGCCTGTCAGAGGAAAGGGCAACTGAGCCTTAGCTGACCTCTTTCTTGGGACAAGCATTGTCAAACAAGGATGTGTGACTGAACTGTTTGCACTGCTTTGCACAGCTGTGCTGGACAGGACAATTCATTGCCAGCTGTCCCAAGCAGTCTTCCAAGTGCCGGAAGATTTGCTTACTCTCTCTAGACCCCATGTCAAGCAGACTGTACAAGACCCTTTAGTGCTGATGCTATGCTGATGGTCTGCTCTGATGCAGTTTTTCATCTGCTCCAGGGTATATTCTGTTGCTTAATACTGGCCTTGCATTAACTCCTGGTCTTAGCACAGAAAACCACACCAGACCCCTCAGAAAGAGGACAGCTTGCCTTTATCATACATTATCACAGCAGAGCTTATTACCCTGCATGTATTTGCTTATTGTGGATGTGTTTTGAACCAGAAACTCCAATTCTTGGAGAGAAAACATGATTTTTGTATAACTCATGGAACAAAGCTCTGCATTAAATGCATACAATGCTGTTCTGCAGGTCTGGAAACAGGACACTACACAGAACTCAAATTCACTAGATATAAAAAACCACAGGGATAATTTTTATTCTATTCTTGCAGGGTAATGATGTGGAAAAAAAAAAAAGATCACTGATAAAAGTGCAGCTGCTTCCTGAATCTGTTTGTAGGTCCTAAAATACAGGCCATATGCAATGAGCTGGACTTGTGATACAGGTCTGGACAATTCTGTGATTCATGTATGATAGACCAGACCAAGGAAATGGGAATAATAGTTGTTTAGCAGAGAGTCTTGAAGGACATTTGAAAGGCAGATTTCACTGAGTTAAATACACTGACCAACTGTTACATGCAGCAATAGAAGACCAGTGTGGTAGAAGTAGAACTAAACCCTGATGAACACAAAATGGCCCTGAACAAAAAAGGGATAAAGAGTGGAAATAGTGGCATAAATCTGAGATGCACTATAAACAATGAGAGAAAACAACTTATTAGGTGAAGACACACAGGTTTAAAGAATCATAGAATATCTCACGTTGGAAGGGAGCTATAAGGATCATTGAGTTCAGCTCTCTGCCCCTTGCAGAACTACCTATAAATAAACCATATGACTATGAACATTTTCCAGATACTCACTAAACTCTGACACACTGGGTGCTGTGACCACTTCTCTGGGGAGCCTGTTTCGGGGTGTGACTGACCACCCCCTGGATGAAGAACCTTTTCCCAGAGTTCAATCTAAGCTTCATTCCACTTCCTCGGGCCCCATCACAGGTCACCAGAGAGAGGAGAGCAGCACCTCCCCCTCCACTGCCCCCATCGAGGAAGTTGTAGCCTGTGATGAGGCCACCCCTCAGCCTTCTCTTCTCCAAGCTGAACAAGCCAAGTGACCTCAGACATTCCTTGTAAGTTTTGTCCTTGAGGCCTTTCACCATCTTTGTCACTCTCCTCTGTACACACTCTTATAGTGAGATGTCCTTCTTACATTGAGGTGCCCAAAACTGCACACAGGACTCAAGGTAAAGCCACATCAGCACAGAGTAGAGTGGGAAAATCATAGAATCATAGAATGGTTTGGGTTTCAAGGGATATTAAAGATCTCCCCCGCCTTTGGAAGGGTCAGTCACCCCCCTCAACTAGCTGGTCATGCTGTACCTGATGCACCCCAGCATGTGGTTGGCCCTTTTGGCTACCAGGACACACTGTTGACTCATATTCAGCTTGCCATTGACCCAGACCCGCAGATCACTTTATGCAGGGCTGTTTTTAACCTCTCATCCCGCAGTCTGTACTTGCAATGAGGATCAACCCATCAGATGGAGAATCTTGCACTTGCTATTGTTAAATTAAATGCATATGGTGATTGTTGAGCTCTCCAGTCTATCTGGATCTCTTTCTAAGACCCTTGAGGGAGTCCGCAGCTCCTCCTAGTTCAGCATCCACTTTGGCATGTTCTCTTCAGCCTTTACATCATCAGCTTACAAGGATGACTGATAATCATTATTTTGTGGGCACAAAGCTTAAAAGGAAAGCAACATGAGATACATGCCCTGTGACTTGGGGTCGAGGCACACCTCCCACTATTTAATCATATGTCAGGTTTTCTTCTGGCTACCTAGCACTAGAAAGCACTTCTGCTTTCTAATCCTGGTGTCTGTGTTACCACCTCATGTCCTGAGCTACACACTGACAGACAACAACTCATCAAGGGGAATGTAGATTTATATGGCACATTTATTTTCACAGGAGGAAGCAGGCTGAGGCAAAAACACTGCACTGCCTAAACTTTTGACAGCAGTACAGGAGCCTACTCTTCTTAACAGAGATAACAGTTATGCCCCATATACTCTAAAGAATTATGTCATACAGACTTTGGGATCTCCCTCCTCCCTTAGCCCCACCCTCCGCCCCCCCCAATTTTAGAAATCACACAGTGCTTTGCAGAGGTCAGAATGGTTTTGTAACTGTTTGTCCATTCTATTATTTCAATACAGAACAATAGCTTTAATGAGTGAAATGCTTTTATAACTGAAATATATTTGCTATTGTATATTATGGTTGTCCCACAGACCATGAACACTCCTCTAGCTGGATTTCACAGTTCCTCCATCATCTGTCAGGCCATTGAGTCATGGAAGATCTGAGAGATACAATGCAAGTGCATACACAAATACATTTGGAACTGACTGTTTTTTACTTTGTCTAGTTATGTTTTGCTGTTAACACCTGAGAATAAAATACTTTGCCATAAAATCACACTCATACAAAGATCTTTCATAAATATTCCAGCTTCTGAAAGAAAATGTTTCTTTTTTGACTTTCATCTCAATTGGTTTTGTCACATACACCCTTCCTTATTTCCCCAGTTTTGTCAGTAGAATAAAAGACTAAGTCCTGTTCTCCCTTCTCTTCTGTCTAGCATGGCTGCATTTTGTGCATTCAGAAAGGATCAACCAAAGAGAGTTCTGGTCTATTACTACAACCATAATAATGAATTGACTAATTACTGACATATTGACTAATAACTGCTAATAGTGTGTGACATCACTAAGGTTTTCAATTTTTTAAAATTTTTACTGCCATCCTTGTATCTACTTGCAAATGAAGCATTATTTCCTGGCCTTTTCTCCAGCCCAATGGTCCTGACGTACTGGTGAAAAGCACTGTTTTACAGAATAAAAAACTAATATTTGTTGTCCCTTTAATCAAACACAAACCCATTGAAGCAAAAAACTGACCTAATACCATTAATTTATTTTTATGGTGTCAAAAGTCAAACTTCTGAAGGGCAGCAATGGGTGGGTCACAACTCAGACTGTATAAATTCCCAAGGGCTCAGCCAGTATACCCACATACAGCTGGAAAGCTGTATTGTCTTTGGTGCTGAGGCTTGAAGGTAAGCATTTCTCTAGGAAGTTTTTTCTCACTGTATTATTTCTTGTTTCTGACTAAACTTGAAAAGAGAAAAAATATTGTTTTATGTTTGATATTTTTCAGGACAGAATATTTACATGATATGCTCTACAAATCTCCCCTGTGTATATGCATTCTACACTATTTTATTATGTGGAAAATTTAAATATTTGTGGTTTTGGGGAGATTTTTAAAGTTATTCTTTGTAGTTAAAATATTATTTTGTGCTCAAAATAATGATTTTATTTCAGAGCATCTTATCCTCCCATTCAGTATCTTTTAAGATTGATTTTGACAGACAAGTAATAAGTTTTCTTGCTTGACCTCTGGTTCAAAAGAGTGCATTGAGAGCAGAACTGTGGTGTTCAGTGAATTTGCTAAGTTTCTTTTAGTGTGAAATTTCTCTAAGAGTTGCATTCCTGAAAAATACAGTTGGTGAATACAAGACAACATAAAAAGGTGCGTGGGTGGACAGATGTACAATTTTTAAATAACTTAAACGGGGAACATGTATATAGAAAGGAAAGCGAGAGAAATACGTGTATGTCTTTATGTGTATATCCAAGAGACCAGTCACAAAACACTTTGGTAGAGTTTAACATTACAAAGAGAAACTTGAGAGCCCAGCATTTAGCTCCTACATAAGGGGCTGGATTTTGAAAAACAACAATTTAATTTCTCAGACAGGTTATAATCTGAGAAAATATAGCATATTTAAGCAAAGCAAGCTATATCTTAAAGCACAATACAATGAAACATGAATTTTGTGCATCAGTCTTGCTCCTGGATTAGGTGACCTTAGATGAATTATATTGCCTATCCATGCTTCCATTACTAAAAGAAGGGTAAAGCTATGGGTCTTTGAAGATCTACTGACAGTAAGTACTGTGCAAGAAATAGATACTTTACTGTATCTACTTATTTTTAAAAAATAAAAACAGCCAGCCTCTGCTTTTACCTATATCTGTCCAAACCTAGAGCAAGTACAATTTGCACTTAAACTTCCAGCTTTGCAAGTGTATCAAAGAGATAATATTTTCTTGTTTTCATAAAGGTACTACAAAGTACAAAGGAATTCTAGCTTTCAGTGAGTGAAAATAAGTACAGGCAATTGTTGTTTGACTGCTTTGAAAAGGTTAACAGAAATTCCACACAGAAAAGATAAATGTGTAGAAATGCAGAAGGAAACAGATTTGTGAAAACGGTTTCTAACATGCATGAGAGGTGACATAGCAATAGACATGTTAACAGAATGATTTGCAAACTACTTGTTTATATTTTATTGCCTGAAAACTCCTATTAAAGTGCATGTGCTGTGTGTGTATGGTATTCCCATCATTACCTTGTTCTTGTACTTCTGCTCTTTGCTCCAGGCAAGACTGCTGCACAATGGGCTCCATCGGTCCAGTGAGCACGGAAGTTTGTTGTGACATATTCAGGGAGCTGAGAAGCCAGAGTGTCCAGGAGAATGTCTGCTACTCCCCTCTGCTCATCATTTCAACCCTGTCCATGGTCTACATAGGTGCAAAAGATAACACCAAGGCTCAGATAGAAAAGGTGAGACTACATTTAAGGATTTAAACCCTCCTGCTGCTCAACAGAGCCACAGACTTAGTTATATGATAATGTCCCTCAGAGGCTAAAAAATGTGGATCCAGAGTTATCAAAACCTGTGGCCATCTCAAACTCCCAAACAAATGCATCAACCCAAAATCTTGAGACTGAATATAAATTTTATCATTGTTAGCAGTAGAATTCTCAAAGACAAAAGCACATTCTAGTGATCCTTTGTTTATATAAGGAAAGGAGACAAAATCTCTAGGGAAAGAGCCAAAACATATCCCCAGAGTGCAAAGAGTTTCATGTGTTTCCTACAGCTCTCACTGTCTTCATAGAGAGTGGCTGGCTTGTTACCCATAATAAAGTTGGTATTATTGGTAGCACACACTGGAGCTGAATCCTAGATGTTCAACAGAAAAAAGGATCATCTAAACAGGTAACAGTAGGCATGGCTATTCAGAGATGGTACAGATAGATTGCACCTTTTGGGTCATCCAGCTTCTCAGTTAAATTAATAGGTTTGCCTCAAACATTATGTGTTAATCCCAGTTGCATACCCTTTCTGTTGTCATACCAGTTATTTCAATTACTGTTATTCTTAATTACAGGCTATCCACTTCGACAAAATCCCAGGATTTGGAGAGAGCGTTGAATCTCAGGTACAGAAATAATTTCATCTCCCTCTCTGTGTCAGTTTCTCCTGGGATCAAAAACTATCAGAAAAAGCAGTCTCTTAGCAGTTCCAACCCTACTCCAATGTGCAGCTAGTGCTCCTTATCCAGCATTTGGGGGAACACGTCATTCATAAGAATGGACAGAGGAGGCAGGTAACAGAGGATTCAGAGTAGGCATAAAATGAAACCCTTCACCATAATATTCGGCCAACAGGGGGAAATTATAGATATTTGTATGATTAGGCAAAGTAGCTGGGTGCTACTGGTTAAACAGAACTGGTTGGGAACAGAGGAAAGCCTACCTGATCTGCTGGAGCTACATTACTGTGGCAGGTCATGAAAAGCTCCCCTAAGAAAGGTATGAGGAAATTACAGTAGAAAACCATTACCTAATTGTATATATTACAAAATTACTACATCAGGAAAGGATGAACAGTTTTATAAGCAGAAGCATCTGCACTACTCTACTCCTTTCGTATAGTATGTAGTACCTATTCATTATTAAAACCAGAATAACCTCATCTGTCTTTTTATTTGTATTCATGTCAATCAGTGTGGCACATCTGTGAGCATCCACACTTCACTTAAGGACATCTTCACCCAAATCACCAAACCAAGTGACAACTATTCGATCAGCATTGCCAGCAGACTTTATGCTGAAGAGAAATACCCAATCCTGCCGGTGAGTTGCTCTAAGATCTGATCTGAATGTCAAAGCTGTAACTTTCTGTAATGCAAAAAGCACTGTCAGAAGTCTGGGTTCTGCTAAAGAAATTTTCTTCCCTATGGAAAGATTCTCTCTATCACAGCCCTAAACCTTGGGAGTCTTGAGACAAAATGTGACTAGCCAAAAAGATGTTTGTGCAAGGTACAATAAAGATCCAATCAGGTCAAGGTATAATTAATAAAGGTAATTTTTGTTGGCAAGAGATAACTCCAACTCTTTTCTCAACTTGCAAAACAAACCTGAAAAACACTTTCGGGTTCTCAAAAATATTGCAAGGTTTTCCATTGAAAGGAACATTTAATTTGAAATGAAAGGAAAATACCATTGCAAAATTAAAATTTTAAAATTGGGCAAAATGAAAAAAAACCCCATACTTAACTGAAATGAATGTTGGTTTTGATCAAACTCAGTTCTGGAAAACATTGTTTAAAATGTAGACATATACTCTTGTTTGAAACAATGCATGTCAAACCTTAAGATGCCTATGAACTAGCTTATGGTTTACTGATTAGCCTTAATAAGCAGATTGCTCATATCTGTTAATTTCATTCTTGCCTTTTACATTTGCAAATGCTTTGACATTCTGATCTGAAAATGGCATGCTCTGTCTTTGCAGGAATACATACAGTGTGTGAAGGAACTGTATAAGGGAAGTTTGGAATCTATCAGCTTTCAAACAGCTGCAGAAAAATCCAGAGAGCTCATAAACTCCTGGGTTGAAAGTCAGACAAATGGTAAGAGGAAGCCAACTGGCCAACTATCAGCATAGGTATTTTCCCTTGTGACACCATGTTTGAACAACATATGAGACCACTTAAGTCAGGTGATAAAAAACACTCTCCTTCTCCTGGATAATAGATCAGTTTCCAGATACAGAACTATCATCTAACAATTTTTTTTTCCTCAGACACACCCCTGTTAGAGGACTCTCTCTGTCTGTAGAGGTTTTGTGGATATGTAGTACTTCCAGTCCTGATAAAAGGGACAGCACTAAAATATGCTTTTGTACACATCGACAAACTGTTTGACACCAATGTTTCAACTTTTGTTTGAAGCAAAAAGTATTAAGTGTTTGGTTGGGATACCATCCTGGGATAAAAGGTTCCAATGGTTCTTCCTGCTGTCACAAAATACACTTATTTTGTAACAAGTAAATCTCTGGATCTCATATCTCTACTGTAATTCTTTATAGGGAGAGAAACTACAGCTATTGCCAACAACAGTAAGCAAATCAACCTTGGAACCACAAGATAACAGCTTCAAAAACAAAACAATGTCCCTGCCCTACACCTTCCTTCCCACAAGTTTTTTACCCTCCATTTAATGTTGTAATTGACAAGTAAGATGCGTTATACACAGATGTGTTATATATGTTCTGTCTTTCTGTGCATTCTTGAAGGGACGATCAAAAATATCCTTCAACCAAGCTCTGTGAGTTCACAAACTGACATGGTCCTGGTCAGTGCCATTTACTTCAAAGGATTGTGGGAGAAAGCATTTAAGGAAGAAGACACTCAGACAGTTCCTTTCAGAATTACTGAGGTATGTGGGCATACATCACTTTAAAGGTGTCACCTTCTAGAATTTATGAAGGGAGTAGACAAGTTGTTGTACAATCTTCCTGAAAAAGAGCAATTATCAGCTTTAACTGTAAGTAGGCATTTCTACGCTCTAGTGAAAACTCTTTGTGAAAACTGTATTATTTTCTTTGGTTTTGCAGCAAGAAAGCAAACCTGTGCAGATGATGTCTCAGATTGGTACATTTAAAGTGGCAGAGATCCCTTCTGAGAAATGCAGGATCCTGGAGCTTCCATACGCCAGTGGGCGGCTGAGCCTGTGGGTGCTGTTGCCTGATGACATCTCTGGCCTGGAGCAGGTATGGCCCTGGCAGCTGGGTTTCAGAAAACTACAAACATGGTGAAATTTAGGTCCTGAAAAGCTCTTCACAATAAAGTTATCTTAAAGTACATCACCAGCACAGATCTGAATATTGGCAACATGGGATTGTTGCACAGAGGCATGCAGCTGTCTCAGTGGTCCTGCAAAAGTTTGTGCCGAGGATGGATTGCTAAGAAACTGCTTTTGTTGATAAAATTTTTGTCATTGCAGAGCAGATTCTTCTCAGATAAGCAGCTGTTACTCCAGCAGCTTGATCTCCACAGCTTTTATATCTCAATTCCTGCATTCTGAGGAGCTTGCTGAGAAGTTCATATTAGCTTGAGTAGTTGTAATTATTGAATGGTTTGACAGCCTTCAGCACGCTTCCATCATGCCTTCAAAAGTTAAAATATCTGAAAATTGAATATGAGGGGTACTGGAATGATTAAAGCAATTTCAGAAAGTAAAATGTACATTACATATTATTATTGATATGAACAGAATATGGGCATAGGATATTGCCATTAGCAGAATGCAGTTTGAATAGGAAAAGTTATGTAATAAATTCAAGTTCATCAAAATGATTGCATACTAACTCAAAGAACCTAAATTATAAAAATAAAGAGTCATTTGAACACAGCTAAATTTCTTCAGTAATAACTGTTAGCTCATTGTGTTCAAATGCCTCTAAATAGCTCAGGTATTAGTAATTGGTTACCATTAACACTTCCTTACTTGGAGATCCTAAATGCGAGTACAGCTTACAACTCAGAAGCACAGAATGACTTTTGGAATATATTTCTGAATAAAAGAAGATAAATAGGCAAGACCTTTGGTGAAATTTGCTGAGTAGCCATCTAATTAAGACTATGAATTGGCAGTGAGCCTAATAAAGAAATAAGAAGCAGGACAGAGAAGAGAGAGTCATGGTTTGCTTTCCTCTTCTACACACATTAATCCATATATACCCAGAAAATACACCATGACAAGAGCAGTTAGTTCAAGAGAAAAAACCACAAATGGTACTGCATTGCTACAAAAGAAGTTTTGCTCTCATGCCAGAGGTCTAATTTGTTTGTTTCCTTGCAGCTTGAGACTGCAATCACCTTCGAAAATCTCAAGGAGTGGACCAGTTCTAGTAAGATGGAAGAGAGGAAGATTAAAGTTTATCTCCCCCGCATGAAGATTGAGGAGAAATACAACCTCACATCTGTCTTGAAATCCTTGGGTATCACCGACCTGTTCAGCTCATCAGCCAATCTCTCTGGCATCTCTTCTGCAGAGAGCCTGAAGGTGTCTGGAGCGTTCCATGAGGCGTTTGTGGAAATCTATGAAGCAGGCAGCAAGGCGGCAGGCTCATCAGGAGCTGGGGTGGACGACACAAGTGTCTCTGAAGAGATTAGGGCTGACCACCCTTTCCTCTTCTTGATCAAGCACAACCCAAGTGACAGCATCTTGTTCTTTGGCAGATGCTTTTCCCCTTAAAGAGAGGAAAGCTGAAAGATTTTCTGTCCCTCACAGCAAGACCCAAAGTGCTGCAGTATCAAGGGTAAAAAGAAACACAAACTTTCTCTTTCATCCATATTTTCTCGAACCAGAAGGCTTTATTTAAAAATGAAAAAAAAGTTAAGGCAGAGAAATTATGCCATGAAAACAGCCTTTGCCTTTCCTTTCTTCAGAGTATTATTATTTACTCATGGATGAAAAGTTAAGGGAATAAAAATCTGACCCAAAGAAAGCATGAGCATTAACAGAGATGTCCCTGGTGCAATTTAACAATAATAGTGCTGAATCATCACACTGGAAAAACCACAACACCTTTTTTTTGGGAAAAAAATGCAGTCTTCTAACTAAGCCAGGTTTCTTTATGGACAAATTTAGTGGTGACTCCTCTGGAATAAGTCACTCAAAATTTCCTAGATTAAACTCTAAACTACCATGAACCATACCTACTCTGACAAAGCAATTGATTTATCTTTCTACTCCTGATACTGCAAGGCTTTTCCTCACTTTCTAAAGATGCATTATAAGAATCTTATAATTCATATTTCTTCTTAAGTCTTTGTGGCTCATTCATCATGACCAAACATGGCAGGTTGCTATTCAAATTTCTCCATGTATCCCTGTATATGATGGGTCTTGTGGATGTACACTTTTGCTCCTTTAATCATAATAAAAACCTTATTTAAGCAAATGCATTTCATTTGGAGTATTTTAAGTGCACGGGGTAATCCTGGTTATGTGTACAAGTCTGGGGCTTTGGGGGGATGGCAAGTTGAACATGAGTCAGCAGTGCCCTGGCAGCCAGGAGGGGCAGAGTGTCCTGGGGGCATCAGGCACAGCATGGCCAGCCTGGCAAGGGAGGGGATTGTCCCCTCTGCTCTGAGCTGGGGCGGCCTCACCTCCAGTGCTGGGGGCAGTTTTGGGTGCCACAGTGTAAGAACATCACACTGCTGGAGTGTGTGCAGAGGAGGGTGACTGAAATGGTGAAAGCTCTCAAGGGCAAAACATAAAAGGAGGGTCTGAGGTCACTTGGCTTGTTCAGCTTGGAGAAGAGAAGGCTGAGGGGTGGCCTCATCTCAGCCTACAACTTCCTCAGTGAGGGCAGTGGAGGGGGAGGAGCTGTTCTCCTCAGTCTAGTTACCAGCAGGAGCATGAGGAAATGGAATGAAGCTGTGTCAGGATTGGACTTTAGGAAAAGTTTCTTCATCCAGAGGGTTGGTCACTGGAGAAGTTTCTTCATCCAGAGGGTTGGTCACTGGAGCAGGCTTTCCCAGGGATGTGGTCATGGTGCCATGCCTGTCAGAGTTCAAGGAGTATCTGGACAATGCTCTTAGTCATATGGTTTATTTATAGATAGTTCTGTGAGGGAGTTGGACTCAATGATCCTTATGGGTCCCTTCCAACTTGAATTATTCTATGTTTCTGTGATTCTTCTATCTGAGTTGGTTCAATGATTTCAGAGAGGTGAGAAATGAGAGTCTGTCCTAATTCTGGGTTAAGATGCAATATTGAGACCAATTTTCTGCCAGGAAGGGACCAGCGTGACCCTTACTCCCTCATGCATGCCACTCAAACTAGTCAGATACAGCAATTCCTGCACAAAACATGATTCATCCAGTTTCCCTGAAACAGGAGTTGATAAGTCGTCTGGAAGGCAGCTGGATATGTGAAGAATCTACATGTCACTGAGATACAGCTCTGCCTCAGAGAACACAGGGGAAAGGGAAATGGGAAGGTGTTTTTTACTTATTTTATGGTGTGTTTACAAAGTTTTATGGGCTTTTATTCAGAAGCTAAAGAGAATAATCATGCTAGGAGATGGGATGTCTACGGCATGTTATAGTTTTTCTCTGGAATTAGTTATTCATCTCTTTGTCACTGAATCAAGAAAGGAAACAGAACTGTGAAGAACTGTCACAATGAAATACCAGGAAAATTAAACATAAAGATTTTGGGGGTGCAGTTACTGGAAGAAGGCTACGCTCTTTCCTGATTCCAGTACGAATAGCACAGCACCAGTGCTGGGAGGACTGTGGTGGAATGCTTTTCAGTTCCACCACACAGTATTTGCTTGTTCTACTTGTTCTGGCTTCTCCTGCTCCATCCTCCAAAATAACACATACTTTGGCAGGACCTTGGGGACATAACTTGTTGGTAGCAAACATGGTCTTGCAAAAGAACAAAGATAACATGACACCATCTTCACTGGTGTGTAAATAGTTCAAATATGTTCCTTCACTTTCCTTTATCTTAGTTGATTGCTGATAAAGAGATAACAAATGGGGAAATTTATTGCAAGAGAGCTAACAATGTGTTTACTATTGTCCTAGAGTTTCTGTTGATCTGGTCATGGAAATAGGGCACCTAAATTCCTAAGGACACTTCAATTTCAGTAGATTTTTTCTACTCTTCTGCATTATTCGTGCCTTATTTCCAGGCTGTTGTAGTTTTTATCAATTAAAGCATACTTCTTCACAAACAGAAGACACGAAGAAGTACATCTGCTTCTGTGCATAGACAGGTATTTTCAGTGCTACCTCCTGATTTCTGTTGACTTCAGCTGCCAACACAGCAACGAGCAGTTATATTCTTGTCCTCAGTAGTCACTTCCTTAAAAGAAAAAAAACCCCTCTGTATTCCCAGTCCTGTTTACAGAAACCATTTTGGAATTTGGCAAATCATACCCCTATTAAGGAGTGGATGCTGGAGTCCTCAGATGCCAGGTAGAGAAATATTTGTTTGAATGCTAAAAATTTCAACAGCCTTCCACACCTGAGATACTGTAGCTTCTGTAATAACAGGCACCCAAAGTACAGGCCCCTAAAGGAAGAAGCCTGGATCTAGCCCCAAACTGTGTGCCAGGTATCAGACCTCCATCACTCAGCATGGAACAAGTCCTCTCCTTTGTGCCAAGAAATGAGGCTACAGCTTCTTCTCTCCGTACTCTAAGAAGCAAAACAGCACCACGTCTTAGAGACTTCAGCTTTCTGCTATGTCATGAAGAACAGATGGATTATGCTCTTGTTTACCCACAGAATGTCTTTCGGCACAAGTATGGAAGAAGGCTCATATTCACAGCTTTAAGATCTGTCATTAGAGGCTTTTATTGCTCTACCACCACACCCCACATGTATTTGTAATTTCAAGAGTGCAAAGAGACAAAATTAATTTAAAGGATTACTGAGTTGTGCCAAAACAAGACCACACTTGCTTGCTTTCTTGTGGTCTTACAATAGGAAGGTAATTCCATAGAGAAGACAGAATTTGACCCTGAAGACTTACTGTTTATTCCAGTACTAACTGTTCTAATACATAAAAGTGCAAGTAATATTTCTTGGTTGAACAAAGTCAGTTATTTGCAAAAATTGGTCTCCTGAAGTTCACAGAGTTAGAGAGTTGCGTTGGAACGGGCAGCTGACAGTCATCCAGTCTTAACTTCAACACATCAGGGCCCTTCCCAGCCAAATGTTGCATATCTTTAAATGTGGAGAATCCACAGTGTTAGGATTAATTTCATTTTAAACATAAATCCAAATATTACTAATGTAGAAGTAGTGTAGACTATCTAGCCAGCTTAGCTCACTCTCACCAAATGAGAGCTGGTCATAGTGAGAATGAGCCTCACCAGTTCCTTCATTTTGATTCCCCCGTGCCCAGTCCACAAAGCTCTCACTGTTTTCCCTTACTTTTAAACCTCTTGGAGCCAATACAGAATACCTCTGAAAATCCCAAGGAGTGTTTAGTCACCATGTGAACAGTAAATTCCTAGGATAGCTAAAAATGCTAAGGAACAAAAGTGAGATAATAGCTTTCTGCTACACATTTTTAGTCCAGAAGCATAATTTATACTTTATCTACATTTTATTATATGGGAATATCACTGGGATATTGTTTGCACCTGGCCTCTCTTTCTTCACTGTTACAGTATTAAACATCACAAGAAAAAGAGTTTAATACCATATAGTCCAACTGTCTTGTGAAAGGAACAAACACTCTCAAATTGCATGCTACTCCTAGGAAAAAAGCATATTCCAAACTAATTTTGTGCTCTTATTTCTTTAATTCATTCATCACTTTCTTACTTTTTCTAAATGCTACCAACAGCATCCCACATGAGGCAAACAATGAATTTCTATTAGTGGCACCCTTAGAGAACAGGAACAGGTTCCTGGAGGTGAGAAAATCCTTACAAGGAAGGCTGGCTTCTTCTTAGTCACAGAGGTAAAATTCCAGTTTAATGGCTCTGATAAGAAGCCAATATGGAGTGGGAGAAGAGTGAGGTGCCAGATGTTTTTTTGTAAGGAAAGAAATTACAGATCAAAGGGGGCAGAGGAGGAATCATTGAACTTCACAGGGCTGTGTGCAGGAGCAGTTCCTCTTTCCTCTTCCCTCTTTTCTCTTTCATTCTGCCTCATTCCCCTTGGATGTGGTTCATTCACTATCTTTCCCCAAGGCACTGGCTATCCCCACCCTCACCATGCCCTCCTTTTTACTCCTTGCCCTTCAGCAATCTCTTCTGTGGGCAGTGAGGGAAGAGGGCAGGGCTGGAATCAAGACTTGATTCTAAGAGGAGAAATGTCAGGGACAGGAAGAAAGTGGGAGGACAGTTTACCCCTCCTACTGCCTGGAGGGACCATCTGCTATGAAATTATGCTGTGTCAGCTACAGAGGCCAAGCTGCATCTCAGCTGCATCTGCAGGAGGAGCGGGGAGAGCCTGTTCCTCCAGCCACAAACAGAGAGCAGTTGCTCTGCCTTTCCTAACATGTCCTCTGGTAACTTTCCTTAGCCTGATGTTGCCTCTGTTCCACTGAATTCAAATCAGCCTTCACCTATGGGTTGGTCTGTCTATGTTCCCAGAAAAGGAATTAGCAACCACAGAAATAAGGGATATTAAAAAAGATAAAGGATATTAAGGAAGATAAAGACAAAGACCTAGAAAAGGAAGGGAGATAGACCAAGAAGAAAGTCTAAAGCAGCTGAAAGGGACTACTGCACTATTTCTAAACTATGCAGAGAGAGTTCTGCTTTTGGCTTTCAAAGAACTAAAAGAGCCACAGATATCAGTCCAACAGATGATGAAGCCATTCAGATCTCCTTACAGCTGAATCAAAAGAGTTTGGAAAGGCTTTTTAAAGAGCAGATAATAATCAGGATAGTTTAAAAGAAGGTCCTCAGTGCACCCTGCAAGTTCACACTTTTGCAACACTCACAAACGTTTAAGGAACAAAATGAAAAATTTCCATCTTATTTTACCTGAGAGCAGAAATGAATATGAGATGATCTTGTCTTACTCGTCATGTATCAAGTAATTAATTTCTACTTGGTTATGAAAAGCTTACTGACTCAAACCATGCAAAAGGATGTCAGCTCTCAAGAAACTGAGATCCTTTGTGCTACAGGCAGGGAATGTGAGAGATGGAAAGATGCAATGGCAAAGTCATTGATAAGTCATATTCAAGTGATGCTCATGACACCCCAGCTCAGTCAAGGTCCTTGTCCGTCTAAAGGGGAAATTCCATTCCAAGCCCTCATTTTTGGGGTTACCCTCTTCCAGGACAAAGCAATACTGTTGCTGTACGTGCACTTAATCAGGTAGTTCAGATCAGTTTCAAGGTTAGCCTAAAAAGCATGGAACTATGAAGGGGCAGCAAGTGCCAAGCAGATCAGCAAATAGCTAAGATTTCCTGTACACCTCCTTAAGTGAGTATTGAGGAAATTCTCCTGCTGAAACTCCTAAATTACCAACTGCCTTGGGAAACTCCTGGTCATTCCACCAAGCAAGAGTATTTGCAATCAAGCGGAATGAAAAATAGAGCAAATGTTTAAATGGCTTTCTTAAAAGACAATCTCCTCTGTACCCTGCTCTGGCACATCAGCACAAGGCTCCTGTTTAGGGTGGGCTCTTGTTTAGAAATGTGTTTTGAAGATACACTGACTTGATATTCACATTGTTCATCCCAAAATGGGGCACATCCTTCACTATAGCACTGGAAGAGGAAGAAGGGATCAGCTTTCTGATTCAGTAGTTGTGCTGCTGACATACAGTTCCACCCTTTGAGAGATTTCTTTGGAAAAATGACAAGTTTCAGCCGAAGTGCATACAAGCCACACATACGTCATTACTCATAATGTAGCACTGTGTATCATGACTGAGAAATTCAGGCCACTCTTCATATTTTTGATTTCATCTGTGACCTACAATACCTTTAAAATGCTCACCATCTGAGTCATTCAAAGGAAAACTGCACCCTTGCACATGTGGAAACAGTGTGCATATTCATTCACAGATAAACTGTCCCTTTTCAGATATACAGGTCAGTCCTTTCTCAGAAGTGTTGCGCTTCTTACCAGAGCAGAATTTCTGAGGACAAATACTACCTTTATTAATTACAGTGTCTAGGCTAAAGCATGTAGAAGTAATATTAAAGCATGAGGAATTCTTCTGGGACTGTCAAATTTTACCACACCTTTGCTTCTGCAGGTGTGGAACAAAATGCCTCAATAATATTTATATAGGAACCTCACCACACCCTTTGGAAACTCATAGTTTTACATAGTGTTAGAGTATGTCAGCAAGGATTGCTTGGCAAGGGAAGGCTTGCAAATTTACTTGTAGGAGGTGCACAACAGATCTCTATCTACACTGTTTCAAAATAAAGACACGTGTATTATCAACCAAAGCTCTAAAGGGAAGAAGGATAACCAAAGAATGAATATCTCTTAAACTTAAAAACTGTTTGAGATTTCAGGCTGATACAAACTTATTATCATACATAAAATTCCTTTACAGCACAACCCAAAATTTGTTATACTCAGTCTAGGTGATGCATATAGGTTTTTGTTTCAGTTGACAATGTTAGGAAAAGCTCATGCCATGCTCTCAATTACACTGTGACAGAGGCATCACCCAGGAAAGAGCCCTCCTTAGCAAAGAAAATGTTATGTTTCTAGTCATAGAATCACAGAATATGCTGAGATAGAAGAGACCCATCAGGATCATTGAGTCCAACTCCTGGCCCTGCACAGGACACCCCAAGAGTCACATCATGTGCCCTAAGAGTGTTGTCCAAATGCTCTTTGAGCTCTGTCAGGCTTGGTGCTGTGACCACTGCCCTGGGGAGCCTCTTCCAGTGCCCAACCACCCTCTGGGTGAAGAACCTTTTCCTGATATCCAGCCTAAACCTCCTCTGACTCAGCTTCATGCTGTTTCCTCAAGTGCTGTCACTGGTCATGAGAGCAAAGAGATCAGGACTTGCACCTCCACTTCCCCTTATGAGGATGTTGAAGACCACAATGAGGTCTCCCCTCAGTCTCCTCTTCTCCAGGCTGAACAGACCAAGTGACCTCAGCTGCTCCTCATACAGCTTTGCTTCCAGACCCCTCACCATCCTCATGGCCCTCCTTTGGGCACTCTCCAATAGCTCAATGCCTTTTTTTATACTGTGGTTCCCAAAACTGCACACAATATTCAAGGTGAGGCCACACAAATGCAGAGTAGGGCACTTATCACTCTTACTATTTTTTCATTCTTTGTGCCCCTGTCCTCCTTACAGTTTTGAAATTTACATCACATAGAGATTAAAAAAAAAGAAATCACACCTACAAAGGGATTAAAATATTCTCAGATTTCAAAACCCTTCTCCTCCCCATTCTTCTTGTGTCTCCTAAACTCCTTTTAAAGGTTTGGGGTCATTTAAAATCCTTTCATGTTTAAAATTTACTGGCCTGCTCTGGCTGAGTCAAAAACTTGAATAGAGTGCTCTGCTGGCTGAATCAGAAATTCTTTCCTGCCAAAGAAATAAACAGTGCTTATACTTGTAAAAAAACCTTCAGGATGTCAGTGAAACTGAAAAGCTTTCCTTCAAACACCATTTTTTCTTTTGATCTTCCTGAAATATAGAGCATATTAGTTCTGAATTAAATAAGATTTACAAGAGCCATACAGAGCTGATAGCTAAAATGAGCTACCAATGAGCATGAAAACCAGAAATGGAAAGTTGTATCCTAAAAATACTGTGTCAGAGCAGAAGCTACCATTTTTCTGTGACAGCAAGTCTTTTTCTCAAGACCCTTAAGAACCTTCATAGGGCACTTTATAATGTTCTGTTCAGACATCAAACATATCACCTACTTCTGAACCCAGGCACCAATGAACAGAGCAACACACTATGTAGGAAAGTCAAAATGACGTGTGCAAAGTTACACAAACTGGAGGAAGACAAAATGCTTTTATGTAGCTGAGATCTGGCCAGGTTGCTGGTATCCTGCCAATATTTGTCCTAACCAAATGGAAACATGAATGACTGCAGTGAAAGGGACCACAGGTTTACTTCCCACAGGAAGGACACTATTAACACAACTATAAGTCTTCTAGTGTGCTGCTGTGTTGACTTAGTAAGGAGTGGGAGTGAGAGTACCACTGCTACTGAGTCAGCAGTAGCACCATCCAATGAGTTGTGTTCTCCAGTGATGCTAATTTAAAAGGATATTAGAAAACACTGTCAACCTATCACATTGATAAAGCATGTTTTCTCTTCTGAGATGAGTATAATTTTAGTTACTTGGTATGTTTTTCTTATTTTATTTCCTAACTACCAGTCATGCCATTCAAGATGTGTTCTAAAAAGGTAGCTGTAAAGCCTTGTGCAAAAGCACAAACCTCTCATTCAGCCTACCCCAGAATTTCTGTGTAAACAGAACACCCCAGTCACTTCTTGTAAGGCAGCAAGCAGTAACACTAGTTAGCAAATTAAGTTCACCCCCGCTTTATAACCAGAAAATCCACAGCAATTGCTCTAAAGGATGAAGTCTTTTCCAGGTATCTATCACTCTTCAACAACAGGGCTAAATGTACAAAGATTACTCAAATAATTTATGCTTTGGAAACAACTCAAGGCCAATGTAAACAGATTACAACTTTCCCAGGCGCAATGGGAGCAATTAGTTCTGCAGTGAATATCTCTCCTACGCTATATTGCTCTCTGCAAAACATAACATATACATCTAATTACAACTCACACTGAAACATGCCCCTTTTGCATAGCTACCATTTCAAAATACCTGAGGATCAAGAAAACACCATCCAATGAAAGTAATATGGCTCCTGACAGGTAGGAAAGCAACTTTAACAAAGCTTTCATTTCCCAAGTTACATTGATACAGAAGTTTCAATATTGTCAAGGATCCTTTGCAGCTGTACCCTCCTATGCCCTGCACCAAATTTTGTAGGTATTTCCATGGTTCATTCCTCATTATGAGATCCTTCATGCAAACCTCTGACCTGCAACCCAAGTCCATGTTAAATGTATGCTCACAGACAGCAGGTGAGAAGAAAGCTCTCCAAAGGGAGAATGCTGAGGAACCAGACCTTGTGAGTGAGTCCTGGGGATGGGGATGTACCCAATTCCTATTCAGGTTTTCAGGGCGGAGGTATCAACAGGGCAGAGAGAACAAAATAAATAAAGGGCAAGGTAGAATTTTACAGGGCATTTCAGTTAGGGGTCAGAGTGGGGATGGACAGATACAGGAAGGGCTACAGAATCAGGGACAGCATAATTGCAAGGAAAACCAGGGAAGGAGGTATTTTAGTAGCCCAGGAAAGAAGAAAAAAGAGGATTTGGCAGAATATTCATTTCTGGAATGGAAAATAAGGAATAGATTTCTGATGTGCTACATGGGTGAAACAGCTCCCAGACTGGGTGGGGAAACAGAAATGAAGTCTAATCTAAGACCTACACTAAGTTCAAGTGATGTTGCCCACTGCTAATACAAGCAAGGGTCTGGTGCCTGTCTCTTAACCTTCCCTATCTCACAGTTACACAGTTTCCCTAGCTGTACAGTCTTAGAATCCTTCAAGATTAACAAAACCCATTTTTCCAAAACAGAAACCCACCAGGAATGACAAACTCTTTCTCAGAAGGAAGCGGTCAATAGAAAAACACACACATAAGTCACTTTATTTTTTTCTGTCTGTCTGTTTCTCAGAGATAGATTCTGCTAGACAAACCATAAAGGAGGTAGGTAAGCAACTGCCTCTTTTTAAACTCTCCAAACCACAAAAGAAAGATTATTCAAAGTAGTGTGGGTTCAAGTTATTACTAGCCTGTTGCCACAAAAGTGTTTACAGAAATAATTAAGCAGTCAGTTTTTTAAAGTTCTTCTATGGTATCATTCTTACCATCACTTCACATCCTACTCTGAGGTGATTCAGTTCTTCCACAGGGATGTGGCCTATAGGGCAGATTACATTGCAGAGTCATGAGTCATAAGAACCTCTGCAGAACCGGCCAGGCACACTATAAATTCATCCTACCCTTCACGTGAACTGCAGAAACCTTGGAGACATCCAGAGCACCAGTGTTTCTCCCTGCACAAAAAAAGGTACTGTAATGATTTCTAGACACTATTTATTTCACTTACTGTTGGCTGATATTGCTTTGTTGACAAATGCATAGCAAAAAAGGAAGCAGGTATCTGAACTGGAAACAACTAATGCTTGGAAAAGTAATTAACTAAGATTGCACAGGCATAGTCTAGAAGATAGAAGTCTTAAAAACATACAGGAAGAGCAACTTATTGTTCAGAGTTTTATAATTTCTAAAGCTCACTCACTAGCATATACATCATAGCAGACTAAGAACCACTGTGTTTGCTTAAGTCAGGTAATTTGTTCTTGTAATCTTTAGTGCTTAGAATTATCAGTTTAGCTCCTGGTTTGCAAGCTACTAGGGTCACAAACTATCTTTTATTCTAAGGCCATCCTATACCAACCAAAATAGCTCTTAGTCCCTGACTAGAACCCTCAGCTAAACCCACAAGGCAAATGACAAATAGCAGCCTTTGTGGTCTGCTGAATATAGAAAGCTTGTATTGCAGAAGAACTGGGAAGCTGGGATCTGGGTTAGTGCTGTAAGACAGGGCTTCAGGACATTTTTAAAGATCAGAAAGGTAACTCAGGATGCTTAGCATGCAGTAGTTGGAGCAGTGCTGGCTCAAGTATAGGAAGGAGTGTTGGCTCAAGTATAGGAAGGAGTGTTTTGTCTTGACCTGAAGGAATAGTTTCACTGTTACCAGAGTATTTGTTCACTACAGAGATCAGCATCAAAAGGCTCTTGAACAAATTGAAGCATAGAATTTGTCATAAGAGACAGTCTCTCAATAGTCTCTATCCCAAGCTTTGCTGAGTAATGCTATCAACTGTCACTCCAAGATGCTGTAAAGGACAGTGCAATAAATTTCCTGGAGAACAAATATGAAACACAGCTAGAGGCTGGTTCATCCCTAAAAATGATAGCTAGTGCCATCAGTGAAAAAGGACATGCTAAACTTTATGTGACTTTATAATAGTTAATGCTCCTTATTCTTCATATAGGAAATTTTAGAAAGTCTTTAAATCACAAAAAAGTTCAAACAGTGAAGAGGAACTTCTAAACAACCAGCAATCATAGTTAGTGGTTAATTAATAGCATCTTTTCTCCCTCTCTGTGCTGCTTCAGGACAATGGATGCACTGCATAAAGCAAACACAAGCTTTGCTCTCGACTTTTTCAAACAGCAGTGTCAGGAAGACGGTGACAAGAATATTTTGTTCTCTCCTTGGAGTATTTCATCTGCCCTGGCTACTGTTTATTTGGGAGCCAAAGGTAACACTGCAGATCAGATGGCAAAGGTGAGTCTGGGCTTCAAAAAGTAGCTGTCTGAAAGAGCTGGTCTCTTGCAGTAATGTCCTCCATGCCAGAAATTTGCTGTGATGGAACAGAGGAAAGTCATATTAGGTACACAGTTTTGAGGACTCTCCCCTATAGTCATTTTAAATTTTACACTTTGCTAAACATAAATCCACATCTACAAAATTAGAGAAAAACCAGGTTGAGACTACAACCCTTTCTTCGGGGTGTGTATTTTACTGACAGTAAAATTACTGACTGAAATTGCCAAGTCGCACTTGTTCAAAGCTCGTGGTGTCATCAGGGGACAGTGAGAACAGCCCCAATGCATGGTTACCAAACACCTAATGCAGGTACCTAGCTCCTGTTGTAGGAGGGGAGGCCTGTGAGTTTGCATCTGCTAAGGCAGAAGTTGTCCCACCTGCTAGGGCAGTGACCTAACTTTGGATTTACAGGACAAAAGAGACCCAGCAGGGTAAAAAAGGATTGATCTTCTGTTAGGATGAAGGGAAAACAAAGCAAAACAAAACAAAACAACAGGCACAGCTCTTCTGAAAACTGGTTCCAAGGTTGGTTGCACCCCTTTGTAGCCTGGGTAAAGTGAACAAGCCCAGAGAAAGGGATTTAAGGCATAGAACCACCTGCACAATTTTTCAGGCTTTCTGACACATAGCAGAGCTCTATTTAGACTTCTGCTTTGATAGACTCCATCTGGGGTTAATTGGCTCTTTCCAGGTATTACCTGGTATTCCCAGAGCATAACTCAAAGCAGGCAGATTCCTCAAAGCAGGCCAGGTACATAAGAGTTTTGTCCTGCAGCCCTCAGCTTAGTTTGCACAAGCCATTTTGTACACTTGGACATCAGGACCTAACCAAAGATTTCATATTCAGTAAGGAACAGACACAAGAATAAAATCTGAGCATGACTCTCCTCATTACCAGTCCCCATGACATCACTGAAAAATTTTACTGAAACAGCAAATTTTCTGTTGTTGCATTTATTATTGCTTTTCCCACTACAGGTACTTCACTTTAACAAAGCTGAAGGAGCCAAAAATGTCACCACAACCATAAGAATGCATGTCTACACCAGAACAGAAGAGAGTCTATCAAATCGACGTGCATGTTTCCAGAAGGTATCTCATCCAAGCTGGTGATCAAGCTATGGACACGGTCACATCTTCTCCTGCTTGTGTTTTTCTTCCACATTTATATTTGCTTATGTTTGCCTTCCTCAGATTTAGCATACACAATTAATTGGTGCAGCATCCTGTGATACCTTCACCAAATGCAACACTTATTACATGCTTCACCCTTTAACACAGAATTGCACAATCTAACCTCAAATTTGCAAAATTTAACATTTGATGATCAGTTGAGCTCTTGATCTTTTTCCTTTAGCTCTGAGGACAGATTTCTTTCTCAAACTATTACTTACAAAAGCTAGTGCAGTTCTTACCTCAGAGAACTAATCTCAAGAAAAGAGCTGCTCTTCCACACATTTGATTATAGCATCAAGACAACGAAAACCAGAACATTTAATTTTCCAGGCTACCTATGCATGATCTGTTTCAGAAATTAGTCTCCATTTCAATTGAGACTTTAACAATATAAATCTATGTGTTGGGATTTCCCAAAGTAGACCAGTTGCCTGCAATAAATTTTAGAGAAATGGGAATCATTATATTCCTGAGCTAAATTTTTGCCATGCTGGCAGGCATCTTATCCCAACATATACGTAATCTAACATAGCAGAAAAATACAGAAAAGCAAATGTAATCCCTCTGAGCTGACAGTTTTCCTCGCTGACCATTCAAACACAGTGATGTCAAACACTTCTTCCTGCTCTTTCCCATCATTCTTATTCTTTAGGAGGGTGAGCTGTTTCCCTGCAGCCTGCCCACAAAACCCCAACTGCCGCTAGATTTGATGAATGGATCTGCATCCCACAGCCAAATCCCATGGCGGGAAGATTTATTTTAGGGGTTATGTCAACATCTCATTTGCACTGCATGAACAGGAGAGGGATTGTTCCTCAGAAGTAACACTTGCCTGAATTGTAAGAATTACAGAGTGCTATGGGTAGCACTATGGGTAGTGCTATGGGTTCTAACTCTTTGGATATTTAAGGGTCTGTTCATGCCTCTGATTCTGATATAATGATGAGACGAATACAGCACAGGTGCAGATTTTTAGTTTACTAATTCACAGCTTCTTCCTTGAGCTCATTGGAGAGTCTGAGCCCACATTCATTTAATCCTGTCACTTCAATATAAAGAATTTACTGCAGTTACTGAAACATAAAAAAACCCAAACCACAAAATATTAAGAGAGAGATTAAGAAATTCAGGGGCAAACCCTCCATGTAACACTTCAGACTTTCATAAATTAAGGGAGTGATAGAGCCAAATCTTCATGCATTGGGCAAGAATTACTCTCTGACTCTCATTTTCTGGATATCCAAAGTTTCTCAATCTCCATTTAGAAACCCTAAATATTTTACATAGTTCAGGCTCTTAACACTTGCATTCCCAGACGCCCACAGTGTCTATGCCACATCTGCAACTTCTAGTACTTTAAAATGATTCTTTCAATAGCTGTCCAGTTTGGAGCACCTCTTCTGTTGTAATATAGGTAAGAGGTCACCTGAAGAGAAATACTTTACTTGGATTTGTATGAAGGAAAAAACCAGTATTTTTACACAACAGATGAATAATGACCTCTTTTTTTTTTTTTTTCTCCAAGACAGAAATTGGCAAATCAGATAATATCCATACTGGATTTAAAGCACTCAGCCTTGAAATCAACCAACCCAGTAAAAATTACCTGCTTAAAAGTGTCAACCAATTATATGGAGAAAAATCATTGCCTTTCAGTAAGGTAAGACTTTTATTCAGATTATGCAGTGTCATTTCATCTTCATGATCTACCTATGGCAACATAAGCCATATACTTTTAAATATTTTCACTACATTTGCAAATTATGTTATTATCCTTAATGTGGATAGATAGTATCTATGTATCTATGATAGTATATGACTTTGGACACTAAAATTTTAGTTTTTTGGGATGTGTATCTACTCTCAGAGTGATTTGTAGATGTAGTTAAATAAGAATGCTTAAATTGAGTGTTTCCACTAAAAAAATACTTTGTTCTTTTTGAGAAAACACTGTGCTTGTGTCAATGTAAGTTTTATCTCTGGCTGTAGTAGTATTCATATTGGCAGGCAACAAACCTAAGTCAGGTGTCTCTCTTGCACTGCAGGAATACTTACTGCTAGCCAAGAGATATTACAGTGCAGACCCACAATCAGTCGACTTTGTGGGAGCAGCAGATGAAATCAGGAGAGACATCAATTCCAGTGTTGAACAACAGACTGAAGGTAAGTTCCAGCCTCTCCTCTCCAAATCAAAAAGGAGACATTTTGGCTTCTCTGTACCCAAGGGGCCCATGGCAGATAAACAATTCACCTTAGAGAGGTAAATCAGACTTTTCCTAAATTACTCATCTACTAACAAGCTCTTACTAAAATTAGTGTCCTCCATCTCAACGTGTGAGGAATATGGCTTATTCTTCTTTGTAAATCAAGATTACCCCAGTAACTACATATTTGCGAATAATCTCAAGACAGATGGGTGCTACAGCAGCACTTAGAATTACCCTGGTTTATGTCCCCAGAAACTGTGCCAGCACTTAGACTGAAACAGTGTAACTGCACAGATGTGTGAATGTCCCTCTGTTTTCTCTAGGTAAAATCCAAAATTTGCTGCCTCCTGGATCCGTAGATTCACTCACCAGGCTAGTCTTGATAAACGCACTCTACTTCAAAGGAAACTGGGCAACAAAGTTTGACGCTGAAGCTACCAGGCAAAGGCCTTTCAGAATGAACATGGTATGGCAACATACTGCCCTATTTCCTACACTGCAGGTGGAAAAACTTGAAAAAGATGGGGGGGAGAGGGGGTGGGGTGGTAGAAATCCTGTCACTCTTTAAATCCATGTGGTGTGATAGTTATTTCATTTAAAGAATACAGTTTATTTTCTCATCACACCTTCAGCACTAACTCTGCACACACACATCTGGCCCTGAGCCACAAGTAAATTATCAGAAGCTGACTTCAAACAAGCTTCCATTCTCTGAAGGCAGGAAAAATAAAGAGGTGAACAAAACTGAATGGGTTAGTTCTTTACGTTTTCACTTTTAACCATTTAACAAATCAGAGTGGCATAGAGTTTCCTGTAATTGGTGTCATCAGAGACAGCTCAGATAGGCTGCCATGTCTCCCAGTGCCTTTCCAGAAAACCAGGGATCCTCTGAAGATCCTGTGTTCTGTGTCCTACTCATAAGGATGTCTCAGACACATTGGGCAGCTTGTAGAGTAAATACAACAAACATCCACTGTGCTACTTTAACTCAGTCCTTTTACTGTTCAGAGTACAAATATAAAACATTCAATCTGATTTGTTGCAGCATACAACTAAACCAGTGCCCATGATGTACCTGAGGGATAAATTTAATTTAAACTACATAGAATCAGTTCAGGCTGATGTTCTTGAGCTTCCATACGTCAATAATGACCTCAGCATGTTTATCCTGCTACCGAGTGACATCGCCGGCTTACAAAAGGTAAAAAACCTGAGAATATGCATCATGTGAAAAAGTAAGAGTGTCATTATTTACTTACTTTATGCATGTGTGAGGTAAAGACCAGGCTGCAGTCATGTGTCTAGGAAGGAGGGTACTTGATCAGGCTCAAGGTAAAGCACATCCCAAATCTGGTCTAGTACCGTGAGCTGAAAGCTCTTGGAGCTCAGACTAGATTTCTTGGTCTTGGAAGCCAGCACGTCTGTGGCTTCTAATGTTGATCAGCCCTGGAAACAGGTAACCCAAACATAGTAAGATTGCTCCTCTTCCAGCCAAACAAAAATGAGGACAGAAAACCAGCCCTGCTGAGATCCACTGTCCACATCAATTCAGACAGATATGATTTCATTCAGAAAAAAAACCACCAAAAATTGGGCAGCCTGTTATGTCCCAGGATGTCCAGAACTAATACGTATGGACACTGCCACCTTCTGTAAAAAACCTGATTCTGCTTTTGGATAACAAACCCTTAAGAAATTTTCATTTATAAGGTGTTGTGTAGGGGTAGGGAGGGAAAGCTCTTTTCCGTAAATTCTAAAATGTGGGGAAGACAGCACTGGGAAAAAAATCAACCAGACTACTGTAGCTCTGCTATATTCCCTGACAATTACTGAGAGCAGTTAAAATACTGCATTGATATACCACAGAACAACATTCTCCTTTAGTTAAAAAGATCTCCAAACTGCTGTTTCATTACTGTTTTTCTTGTACTCTTACAACCTCTTGAAAAGTTCTGCATTTAAGAAAAGAGAAGAAATAGCCCTTAGGGCACAGGTTTCTAAACATTTTTTTAATTTTCTAATTTTCTTTTTACTAACTGCAGCTAGAAAGAGAATTGACCTTTGAAAACTTGTCTGCTTGGACCAAACCAGAACTAATGGAGAAAATAAATGTGGAAGTTTATCTGCCCAGGTTCACATTAGAAGAGAAATATGACCTCAAATCTACTTTGAGCAGGATGGGGATACAAGATGCCTTCACAGAAGGTCAAGCTGATTTCACAGCAATGTCCAAGACTGGTGATCTGTTTTTGTCACAAGTTTTTCACAAGTGTTACCTGGAAGTCAATGAAGAAGGCACAGAGGCAGCAGCTGCCAGTTCAGCAACACTGGCATCACGAAGTCTTGGTGCTACTGTTATCTTTGTGGCAGATCACCCTTTCCTCTTCTTTATCAGGCACAACAAGACCAAGAGTATCCTCTTCTTGGGAAGGTTCTCTTCCCCCTAGAAACTCAATTACCAAACAGGTTATTGCAACAACAACAATGAACTAAATACACACCGCAAAGAGCATCTCAATAGTCTGTGCACTTCTTAATTTTCCTGTACTGTTGACAAATCTCTCGATGTTAGAAGAGAGTATTTATTAAAAATAACCTCAAATTTATGCCTCTGGTTCATTTTCCTGGCCAAAGAACCCAAAAATTCTAGCACTCGAAGTACCAAAATGTGCAAAGAAGTAAATTACTGTGTCTTTTTAGCACTTTCTGAACCAGAACTTCCACAATTCAGAACAGACTGCGTTGACCTAAACCAGTAATTTTAAATATCCTTGTTTTGGTATCTAAGAAGAAAAGAAACAGGAAAATCTCCTTCTTGCATAATGTTGCTGTGTCTCCATTGGTTTCAGCTCACGCTGATCCTCCAAGGAGGGCTACCTCAGCCACTTTCTTGTCAGCTTTTTACCAACTTTGCAGCCTGGAAGAGCTGATAATGAAATAAACCTGCAAAAATCCTCTGTGTTCCTGATACTGGTGCTCCTTTTTTACCCAAAAAGGGGCTACCACACATACTTTTAAATCTCTATCCCACAGCAATTGAAAAATATTTAACAACATTATAGAACTGGAGGGAACTTTCTCCTTTGGAACCTTTCACCCATACTACACTGTTTCCAGCCTAGCACTGCACTGCTTTGCTCTCATTTTACTTTGCCATTTATTCACGGGCTTGAGGCAAGATCAAATGGGAGAATCTAAGTAACATAAGTAATACTAACGCCCTAAGAGCTTTCCGAAAGACAAATGTGAATCTCCCAGGTCATATTTACTCCTGCCACAGCTCTTTCTCCCAAGACAGTGTCCTAATCAGTCATGCATGTTTGCAGGGAATGATCCTGACTATCTGAATTCACAACAGAGAGCAAAGGGCCAGGTTTCTTAATGGACTTGCATACACCAACATCATCTTACTAGAAAAACATCTTAATGAAACAACAGGAGTCCCTTTTCCTGGCAGAGAAGAGACTGCTGACTGTCACTGAGTTCTTTCTCTTTTATTTCAAGTGGTCTGCTGCTTCCAGTGTCCCTTCTGGCTCTGCTTCCCAAATGGGAAGGAACATAGGAAAAGTGTCATGAAGCAGGTGCTTTATACTATCCCTAGAGAGCCCCAAAAGAAATGCCTCCTGCCTTTCTCATGAAACATGACACGGGATCGCTGTGCATTCAGATCCAATTCTGCCGTGCCCTACTTCACCTCATGCAAGGGCTGTGCGTCCCCATCGACAAACCTCTTAAGCACTTCCTGATATGCCTTGGGAATAAAGAAAGAAAAGCCACACCTGGAAGGCCAAGGAGGAACAAAACCATGACAACATGCACACAAACTCACTCAGGCCTTTAAAGTCAATGGAAATGGGAGTCACCTTTTCTCTCTCCTTCACTATTTAAGCATGATTGCACAGATGACCCAATCGAAGTCCTTTTGGCAGTGCTAGATCATTACTGAGTGGCAATGGCCACAACAGTGAAAGGTGAGCGGTACATTAGGAAACAACTTTTCCCCATGGTGAGCAGCAGTACACTGCAGCAGGTTGCTCAGAAAGGTTGTGGAATCTGCATCCTTGGAAGGACTTATGGCTAACCTTATCTATTCAGGGCCCTGCTCCAAGCAGGAAGTTGATCTCTGGATGCCCCTTTCAATTCATATGCGTGATTTTTTTTCTCTCTTGTCAAAAGCCACTCTGCCTTGCCATCTCCCTTTCTCATCCTGCATGGCGTACTTGCATCTTGACTAGCAAAGGCAGCTAGCTTGCTCACAGCATATATCTTTGGGACTTGGGAGTCTCCTGGCTTGGGCTTTCCCACCACCCAACCATTCAGTTGACTTATCTCCTATCCAGATTTCTAGAGGACTTATTCACCATACTGAAACCAGCACTTGTTTAATTTCTGTCATTTCTTCACTGCCTTGCACAACATTGATTTCTGCCATTTTTTAGAATTCTTGACCCACTCTGTTCCTGTAATCAGGCTTGCAGCAAAATGTTTAGCACACAGTAGAGTTTCCTTCCCTTCTTCTACCTTCCCCTGCCCTCCAGGGTCTTACAGCCTTACAGCCACCACTTTCTTCTTCCATCACTGCCTCTCTTCTGGGATTGTAGAGTGACAACTCCTGTGCCATGTTTGCCTCCTCTGTATTTTTTCTCTCTGTCCTTGTTCAGGCTCTTCTAATAGGGTTGTTTCAGTTCTTGCCCTCCTCCTTACTATGCAGCAACTCATGTTTTTGCAGTATTTATCTAAAACGATTCCCAGGCATGGCTGCAGTGAGATTTCTTCACCAACACAACCAGTGGGGTGTCCATCCTTTAACTTCCTTCACCATTTTGCCTCTGTCTGTGCTCCTAATGATCTTCAATCTGAAGCTGGACTCCCATGTCCAATTCAATCACTAAGCTTGGTGTTTTATGCTGAGGTACTGCATTTGAAACCCAGGAGTCACAGAGAGGAGAATCAGACCTTCAATATCTGCTTAAATCCAGAAGCCAAAACCAAGTATTGTGTAACCTTTTTAGTAGTCACTTATTTTAAACAATAGAGTAGTTATCTCCACAACACCAGAAAACCTTAGGAATGGGCAATTTGCTTTGCTATCCTGTCAGTAGGATATTGTGGTGCAACAACAGACCTGAGAGTTTAATTCCATTGTCCTTTTGGAATGTCTAAACCTGAAAAGTGACCAGGTCAACAAAGAGGCCAAAATTACATAAGATCTTTTGGGGATGTGGTAGAAAGGAACTTTGGGTACAGGGAAGCCACCTGGATGTAGACAAAAAGGAAAGGGAGGGGCAAGCAGTACTATATTTCTTAATTTAAAAATTGCTTAATGCACAAACGCTGAACCTGACTGAGGACAAGATCCAAGTCTTCTCTCTCACGGGATTAAAGGTAAATATTTAAATTAATTTGTGTAAATTTTATGATGTTTTTAAAGAGCAATCTGTGCCATGCGTGACTGTATGGGTAAATGACTTTACCATACCAGTGTTATAGTGCATTACTCTTGCCTCATGTTTTTCTAAATGTCAGCCATTAGAGAATATAAATCTGTGAGCCTGAGGAAAATAGCTAATTTCGGGCAGAATCATTCATAAGCAGGTAAGTTTTCTTAGGGCAGTGACTGCATTACAATTAAAATCTTCATTTTGATAAAGGAATTCCATACTTGAGGTGAAGGCACAGCACTGCACATCATTAGGCCGAGACTCAGAGGAGTATTCATTAGCTGAAAACAGAAATTCCCATCCTGATGCTCTCTTGGTTGTGTTCTCCGAGGAAAGAAAATCACTCTGTGGTACAGATTTGGTCCTGAGGGCACAGTGACTGCCAGAAAGACTGCAGTTGTTTGGAAACCAAACACTTGATAAATACCTGAAGACTTCAGGTATTTCCCCACAATTTCTGTTGCTCCATTCCATAGACACAAATATTAATAACAACAACAACAATAATATAAGCATTTCTGGTCTCTTGAGTGGTAAATTACATGAGGTAAGTATTACTGGGTATTTTAAAGTCTGGAGTACTCATAACCTCAAGGCATCTGGCAGTTTCTGGGGAAAATAAAATTGCTGGAATATACAGAAGGGGTGGTAGGTACACACAATGAATAAAACTGCATCAGTCTAAATGGAAACAACAGATTTGCTGTTCATGAAACTACTCAGAATAGGTGGCTGGCCAGGAAAAGTAATGAGCCTAAAAATTATGCCTAAATCCTTTCGCAGTATCAGCTGTCAATTCTATACAGATCCAAAATGTAGTAGTGGGAAACTCAAACATGTTGTGAACCAATGTAGTAAAAAGGCATATAAATTCCCCTGGGAAAATTGCTTTGATAAATCATTAGTTAAGGACAAAAAAGAAAAGAAATACAGAGGTTACAAACCTGCACACCTTTGAAAGTCAAAGGCAGAAAGAAATACAAAGAAAACTACAGCTGTATAAAAGAGGACAAAAAACCTAAAAGACATTGCTGCTTTTAACAGATGGCAAACGGTATCTGTGTGGAAGATAAACGTACAACTATGCTATTAGTTTTAGTGGTTGTAAATGGATTGGGCTGCACATGGAACATTTCTCACTAATGTGTACTGCGTAAAAAATTTTAAATATTCAAATAGCAAAATTTTGCCTGTTGCCTCCTTCCAGGTTGTAAAAATGGAAGTGGTCTCAACATCAGTTGGCAAGTTTACAGTCGATCTTTTCAACAAGCTGAATGAGACCAACAAGGGAAAAAACATCTTCTTTTCCTCTTGGAGCATATCAGCTGCTCTGGCTCTGACATACCTGGGAGCAAAAGGGACTACAGCAACTGAGATGGCAGAGGTAGGTTGTTTTTGTACTATTATCATGGAGAGAACAATTTGGATTTGCACAAACACATTCCTATTGTTTGGAGAAACAGCTGTGGAAGGGAGTTCTACCTTGCAGCATGCAGACAGGAGCACTTTGTTGGTGGTCTGGGAGGGGGATGGTGCTACTCATTGTTATTCCATGGGATTTATTGTCACTACAGCTTCAGTATCCCTTTGATTAGTCACCTAAGCAGCAGGTAGCATAGTGAGTTACCACAAAGAATGAAACATGACAACCATTTGATCCCCATTTGGCTTTAAGTCTCACAAGGTCCTTGATGCCTATTTCTTACCTTCGGAAACTCTGCTTGCAGGTTCTTCATTTCACCCAGGGAGCAGGAGCTGAAGCCTCTTCTTCTGTGGCCAGGTCTTCTCGGGGGAGACCAAAGAGAAGAAAACTGGTATCTGTTAGAACAGAAATTCCATGATAAAAAACCTCCAGAATCAAGACGTCCAGACAGAGCTTTAGGAGCCCAGTATTTATTGTCTGCACCCCTCTTTAAAGTACAAACCCCAACCATGCCTTACAACAGGTTGAAGTCCAGTTCCTTTCACTCACTCAAAAGCATGACAGGACAAGTCACTGGGATAGTCTGGAAGGTTTGTTATATGGCAAGTCAGTTAATCCAGTCATGAACAGAGCTCTGCTAATTGCAGTGATGGTAAACTTGGCAAAATAAAAAGTAAGAAAGAGAAACCCAAATCCCTCTCCCACATACATCACTTAGCACATTTTGAAAGTTTTATGCGAAAATGAAATTACTGAATATTTGGTTTCTTTTTCCAAGGACCCTGAGAACAAGCAAGCTGCAGATATCCATTCTGGCTTCAAGAAGCTCCTCTCTGCCATCAACAAACCCAGAAGCACCTACTCACTGAGAAGTGCCAACCGCATTTATGTGGAAAAAACCTTTCTATTATTGCCTGTAAGTTAAATCTCAGAGAGGAGTACAAAAAAGTGCAAAAAATATTTAGCTTTTTAATTTCTTGCCATTAATAGAACAGGTCTGAAGCTGACCTTGAATACTGTAAGTTAGAGCTCTGGACTCCAGTGATGAACTTAACTGGAAAATACCAGTTGGTCTGCTCACAGAATTTAAGGATACGTTGGCAAATGACTGTATTGTAGGGATTCCTTTTCATGCAGTGCACCTTTAGTATTGGAACACCCCATATACAAAATTGTAAATGAGACATTAAAAGAAGCACATTCATAGCAGGTGCAGAGCCTTCCTCGCTTCTCCAGATAAAACTTTGAACAAAAGATGGGAAATTTCTGTTCTTTGGTGATTTCTTAATTGTTAACCCACGGTCCTGCAGGGAGCAACAATCAGAATCCTGCAGTCCTCTAGGTGCAAGAATAAGAGCTAACAACTTCTCTTTGGAACTGAAAAATAGTATATTTCTCTAGTACAGAACTTTTTTGTTCGCTTTTTCATTATTTTTCAGACATACATACAGCTCAGTAAGAACTACTACAAAGCAGAGCCACAGAAGGTTAACTTTAAGACAGCACCAGAACAGTCCGGAAAGGAAATCAATGCTTGGGTTGAAAAACAAACTGAGGGTAAGCTGGCCTCAACCCCAACATCTTTGCTCTCCCACAAAGTCAGTCTGCCACTTCCTTTGGGCAAATGCCCTTGCTTCCCCAGTGCTACTGCAGCAGCCAGGTCATGCCTTCTGATGTGGATGTGGGCAGCGAGCAGAGGTGTGGTGGGAGGACGGAGAAAGAGCAGCACACTTAAGCAGCTTCAAATACCTGATCCGGACCTCAGTGAGCTCCCTGGGGAGACTCCCACTGACTCCGCTGTGCTCTGCAGCCTCTGGTCCTCAGGCACACCCGTGCCCTGGTGCTGCACTGCTGGCAGAGCAGACAGAGGGCAGAGACAGCTCTGCCCACCAGCATGCTCCAGGGCAGGTGGGGATGCCTGCCTCGCTGTACCACCCTGCACTGCGCAGAGGTGCTCCTCCTCCTCCCTGGTGCAACCAGCCAGTGAGGTTTTCTGCTTCTAGCTGCTTGCCGTGAAGCTAGATTTTTGGAGGAAGGAGTAAATCTCTGTCAGTTAGCCAGGAGGACAGGTTGGCAAACAGCTTTGGAGACTGTAAAGAAATGCATTGATTTATGTCAGGGGAGCATTTTAGGGAGTAGGGCACTGAGGCATGGACTTCTTACTAAGAAGCTGAACTGAGAGAAAAACTGATCAAAATGTCCTCACTGTGCTATGCTGGAATGAAACCTGACTCTTCTGGTTTCAAAAGGCAAAATCAAGAATTTGCTGGGCCCACAAGATGTGACAAACTCCACCAAGCTGATCCTGATAAATGCCATTTACTTCAAGGCAGAATGGGAAGTGAAATTTAAGGCAGAAGATACAGAGCTGCAACCCTTCCGACTGAGCAAGGTAAGTTCCTCCTGTATCGTTCTTACTGTAAACAACCTGGTCCCAACAGCTACTGCTGAAATCTTTCAATTTCCTAAGTCTTTTAGGTATCCTTGTGGTAACTAGACTCTGAGAAAAGCTGGTTACAGAAAAATCTGTCAGTGCTCAGCTCACTGAAACATTAGGATGTACTCAGGTAAATGTTAGCGAGCTCCAGATAACAGCTACTGTTTCCAAAAGCCCTACAGTCATGTAAGACCTTTTTGTAAAATAGTGCTGAAAACGACTAAATTGTAAAAACATGATTTTGAGAGTGCAGGCTCCATGGATGGAAACTACGTGGCATGTCACGGGTGAGTATGGTACCAGGCCTCTGAGCTGTGCAGCCAGGCTGGGCACAATCATTCCTGCTAAAATACAGCTGCAACAGGGTGCCCTGAACTGGTGCATGGCTGCGTGACACTAGAAGCAGTATTAATGGCATGTATGCAGAAGAGATGTTAAGGAATTCACAATTAAAGACAAGAACTCTGTGCAGCTTCCACAAAGTGTACCTTCTGCCCTCTGATTAGCATGTACACATGTTCTGCTTCCTTGAATGGAGGGATGTAAATGGAAGGGAGGTTACATACTCTTGATAAGGTTACTGCTTGCCAGGAACTCCTCTCATCAGGAGTCCTTTTGCTCTGACACTAATGTTATCTTTTGTCAAGCAATCAGCTGGTCACCTTTTATCACCCAACAGAGGAGACCACTGATAAACTGCACAATGCTCATCCTCTTAAACCACAGCTGTTTTTCTGCCAGAGTGTTGTAAGGCCATATCCCCTGCCTGCTCTGTACCCCTAATCCTTGCAGACATTTCTAACTCTCTTCCTCCTTCCTCCTTGGGCATGTTTTGGGGAGAAGAGAAAAATCTCTCAGTTCAGCCCCCAACAAAAGCTTTGGGACAGAGACCAAGATAAGCAATATTGTCCAGTCAAGAAAAGCTTTGGGACATGGATGATAAATCACTGTTTTAAAAGCTGCTTATAAAGGTTTCCTCTCCCTGCACTGCACTGAGACATCATCAACCTTCCATTCAATGAATGATTTCTTACTTATAAATAAATACTTTCCAGAACAAGACCAAGCCTGTAAAGATGATGTACATGAGAAAAACTTTTCCAGTTCTCATCATGGAAACAATGAATTTCAAAATGATTGAACTGCCATATGTGAAACGTGAACTCAGTATGTTCATCCTCCTTCCTGATGACATCAAAGACAACACTACGGGTCTTGAACAGGTAAGAAAGCATGCTACAACCATTTTGTATTACAGCTCAGTCATTAAATAAAAAGGGCAGGCTGACAATCATATCTCCCTTTCTCAGGACACATGCTGTCATGCTGTTTGACCTCCTCCACTAGCTGCTGTTTGACCTCCTCCACTAGCTGAATTATCTAATCCTAAGAAAGTTCTTCCAAGCTGAGCGCCCTTAGCTTGGTAGGAACTGGAGAGAGTCAACACTGTGCATAATCAGATGCTCAGCTCTTCAACAGCTGCTTGACTGACACCCAATCTTATATGATCTGTAAGGGTTAAATCTCCCTTCCTTGCACATTCAGGAGAGATACCACAGCCCAAGAAGTCACAGGTTCTTTCTACGATTAGGCCTTTTCTCCATGGCATGGAAGTTTATTTACCATGTTGTTCTCACTCTTTTTCCCCCTCTCCCCCCACTATTTGTTTGCTCTATGAAAAACTAAGATTTTGGTGAGACTGTGTTTGCTACAATAATGAGATCTGCTACTGTATTTACTCCAATTCCAAGACTGTTAAATTCTTGGAGTCTATACGACTCATTGCTTTCTTCCATTTGATTTGAGCTGAACCCTGGTGGCATAGTGCCCAGGACACAGAGTGGCAGTGAAAGACTTTGCCGGAAGCACTTTGTTTCAAAGCTGTCAAGGAAATATGTGCAATAATATTAACACCTGTTTTTATAGAACTGGACCAAACCACCTGCCACACAGCAATTTTATTCACATCAGGACTGAATTAAAAGGGAGGAAAGAACTACCATGGGGGATGACAGCTGGTGATTGCCCTTCCCATCTCTCTTTCGCAATGGATTTGGAAAGGGTGCTGCTCAAAACTTTGCAGCATTAAGACTCAAATATTTGTTGCACACCCTGTCTCTGATCATCAGTAAAACCAATTTCTATTTCATGCTTTCAGCTAAATGTTAAATTTGCTATTTAAAATGTTTAATTCATTACATTGCCATAAAATTGATTAATTCATAGTTAATTAGTTGTTTTTCCCCTGCAAACACCAAGTTCCTTTTCTTTCTTAAACGATAGCTGGAAAGAGAACTGACGTATGAGAAGCTGTCTGAATGGACTGATTCCAAGAAGATGACCGAGACTCTTGTGGATCTGTACCTACCTAAATTCAAAATGGAAGAGAGATACGACCTCAGTGATCATCTGATCGGGATGGGAATGCGCAGTGCCTTCAGCAGCAATGCTAATTTCAGTGGAATGACTGAGAAGGATAAAGTGATGATCTCCAAAGTTTTTCACAAGTCTTTTGTTGCAGTTGATGAGAAGGGCACTGAGGCAGCTGCTGCTACTGCTGTCATTATAGAACTAACAAGTGCACATGTTAGCCATGTTTTGAAATTTAAGGTTGACCACCCTTTCTACTTCTTCATCAGACACAACAAATCCAAGAGCATCCTCTTTTTTGGTAGATTTTGCTCTCCTCTAGAATGAATTATTACCTGCTCTTAGACAGCCACCAAGGTTCACTGTTCAATGGAAAAATGTGAACTGCAGTGCTAAAATCTCGACCTTAAGCCATGTAGCCACCTGTATTGAAAGCGCCTGCTCTTTTCCTTTAACCCCAATCCCTCACAAAGAAAGCAGCATCCAGAAACCATCCTGAGCCATCAAAGAGCACCCCTCTACTGCTTCTTTCCATTGTCCTAACAAGACAGTCCTAAACAGAAAAATAGGTGCAGACTTTTGCTCCCTTTTATCAAATCTGCTCTTCTTGCTTTGTTGTTTAAAAGTAAGGTGGAGTCATAAAATCTCTCTGCACACAGGCCATCATCCAGCCCTATGTCAAATGCTGACTTCAAGGGAAATGCAGTTCATTCTCCTGGCTCTCCCAGAGAGGAAAAAGAACCCCAAAAAGAAAAAAAACCCCAAACTTGTAGAAATCTGTATGCTCTTTTTGCTCTATTTTCCTCACTGGGAAACCTGCATTTGTACTACAATGCTATTTCATAACCTTAATTTCAAATTTAGACTGTTGGAAATTAACAAAATTTAATAAAAATCCAGAATAATCTCAGAATGCCCCTTACCATCCCCTGTCTCACCACATGTATATAGACACATCACATTCATTCTCTCCTGCTCTTTCAGCTTCCTGAAAAAGTAAGGCTGTGTGGGAAAATTGTCCAACCCTTAATACTAAATTGCTGACTTCTTATCACATCACATTTTTTCCTCATTTCTCTAAACTTTATAGTTTAAGGTTGCTGAGATTTCCAACCAGCAAAGATGCTAAGAAAACTATGAGCAACATGCCTTCTCACCACCTTTTATTGATATGTAATCTAAACCTGTTAGAATTTAAATCTGCTTCTTCTTTTAAATTTTACTTAATTATACCTGTTGCCTGGTTAATATCTGCAAAGCTTCCTTGCCACCTGTAATATTGACCAGTGTTTGATTTGTACGTTAAGAGTGCATCTCAGCAAAGATATTCGTGGTGTTGACAGAAACACCAGGGAAATTTTGATTTTGATTGTCGCTTTCCTTATTATTTTACCACGAGCTGCATTTAATAAAATTAATTAACTTGAAGTTGTGTTTGTGTTATTCAAGACACTGAGTTACTTGGTTCTCTTAGAACATCCTGCAATGTGCACAGCTGGAGCATGTTTCCATTCTTGTCATTCTAAATCAACCACCACAACATCCCAACTGACAAAGCTGAGAAACTTTAATACACCAGGGTCTTATTTTCACTAGGTTTCAAATAGGCCTCCAAACACTGTTACTCCCCATGTCATCCTAGGCATTTACTAAACACACCTGTCACAACACACTAGAAATAAGAAGTCTGACTAGAGGCTATGGCCCAAAACACACCTTCCAAACATCCCTTCTGCCCATGTTCAACAGTGAACAAGCAATGTGAAAAAAGTGAACCTTCCACACACCTCTCTTGCCCATGTACAATAATGAACAAGCCATGCTGTCCTGGCAGCATCAGTGCCCTCTGATGGCTTGCGAGGGCAGCAGTTGTGCTATCCTTGTGGCCATAAGGAATAGCATACAGTTTTGCAGCCATTGTGGTAGTCCAACTACATGTCAGAGAACATTACATAAGACAACAGGATTTGAATGCAGGAGGCAGGTACTGTAAAAGCATTTACTCTCAACAAAATTCCACCTGTAATTACAACTCACTCCATCTCTCCAAAAGGTATTCTGTTTGGAACTACATCTCCCTTCAACAAAGTATATCCATATCTTGTCCCTGTACAAAGTACTGCTTCTAAAATCAGTGCCCTCCCTTGCCTGTAAGCCACAGCTTAGTTGTCTGTGCCTCAGGACCTACCCCAGTGCAGCCCAGATGTGTGCTATTGACTCGGCTTTAATGAGAAGTTTGTTCTTTAGGTGTGGAAGAACACATAAGTGAAGGCTGTGAAAAATAAGAAAAATGAAAACAGAACCTCTCAGGCTCTCTGAGGAACTACAGCACAGTGACTGCCAGCTGGCAAGACGTGCAAAGGGTCAAACATGCTGGGATGGTACCACGCCACTCCCAGTCTCACCTTTCTTCAAGAGCATACATTCCAGTGTAAGACTTGGAATACAAGTGAAAAGTGTGAAAGAGAAGGAAAGGAAACCATTCAGGGGGTTGGGGAACGCTCTCATCTACTGCTAGCAACACTGGAGCTGCTTCATTTGTGCCTCCCTGCATTATTTTCACAGTAACCAGCATGTGGCTCTCAGGTCAGGCTAACCCTTACAGAACAAGAGAATTGTCAGGATAGAAGTGGCCATTTGAGATCATCTGGTCCCACTCACTGTGCAAACAGGCTAAGACAGTGCTGGCTGCACAGGACCATATTCAGTTGGATTTTGAATACCCGCCTCCACCAACGGAGGTTACACAAGCTCTTCCAGGCAACCCGTGCCAGTGTTTGACCATCCTCATAAGTGACCATCCTCATGCTCTCCTATGTTCAGGTTGAATTTCATGTTTTCAGTCTGTGCCCATTGCCTCTTGTGATCTCACGGGAACCTCTGAGAAGAGCCTGGTTCCTTCTTTGCTACATCCCATAAGGCATTAGCCAAGTAATAGGTGCTATATGACTGCCTTTCCAAATAACTGTTTTCAACAAGACTTGGATTTGGTCTGTGTCATCAAAGTTTGCAACTTCAGGTCCATGAGCTCCTCTTTGAGAAGTCACAGTACTTTGAAAGCTAAAGAAAGAAGTACTTATTGGAAACTAATAAAGGAAGCCTTAACACAAACGTGCTGTGAGCATGGACTGCTTGTCAATTAGTGATTCCACGCTTGTCAAAACACAGCTTATTAACATGCTTTCAGTTAATCCTACAATGAAAGATGGGGGTTTTGGGTTCCAGTACAAATCTTAGATTCATAAAAGAATCCCTAGTACCTCTGTGGTAGATGGACTTCATGAAAAGCAGAAATGGTAGACACAGGTCACACTAATAAAGCCAAGAAAATTTACAGTGTAGGTGTACTGTTAGTATTCAAGACAAGGACATATAAACCCCCACTGCTTTCTAACTGCAATGCAAATGCATCCATATTTTAAAGGTTTTATTTTGCCATCAGAAACAGGCACAAGAACCCCCCTTTTCACATGTTATTTATCGTCTTGTCCTTTAGAGCTCTATTGCAACAGATGTGATACTTGGCGTCATTTTCTTCCTAGGGAACATAGCTGAAGAAGATTTTTTGCAGAGTAAAAATTCATAATTGGACTTAGTCTAACACTGATTTTAAATTCCACTGCTTGTTACTAGGAGTCACTGCAAGAGAACTGATCTTCAACAATCTCAGTGGATCATGTAGAGAGTACAGGTAAAGGAATATGGCAATCAAGCAGGCAGAAAGATACAACCTCCCTGCTGAGCCAGATAGGGATGAAAGATGGCTCAAAAAAGATCAAATTTCTTCATCAGTATGCCAGAGGAAAAATAAAGGTTTTATCAAAAGACTTTTTAATGACCATTTGTCAGAGGTCAATCCACTTGAGGTCAATAGGTCAGGTGTTGTGATGCAGTGAAACCTTGTTTCTACCATTCTGTCGGCATCAATCCACTATTTTCTCCCAGTGTTTTCACCTGTCACAGCAAAACCAAGAGCACTTCTTTGGCTGATGTGCTCCCTTCTGTAACTCCAGTGTCTCTTACCAAACAGGAACTTGCAGCAGCTGGTATATACCACAGAAAGTGTCTACACAGTTTGGGTACCCTTTCTTCATTTTCCGGTATTTTTGGCCAATCTTTGTGGCTTGTAGTACCACTAACTGCTTGGGGTTTTTCTTCTATTAATTGATCTAAAAAACAAACAACAGCAGACTAAGATACAGAGCAGAAACATTTCTTAAGCTTATAAGTAAATATAACAGTGCCTAATAAATTTCTGAAGCAAGAGAATAAGATGGACATTCAAGCCACAAAAGCTGCACACACTTAAAAATAAAAGGTATGAAAAAGATAGGCACATAAATCGCTCTTGAAACCTTGTATGGCATATGACCAGTCAGATTTTAAGTGTATAGAAGCCCTAAAATAAAATCCTTTTTCAAAATATGAACTTGTACACTTCATACTGATGTTTTTTCCATACAGATTGATTGCATGCAGGTAATTTGTTTACTCTGCATGTGTCATATTAGTGGGCAGAAGCCATGCCTTATTAAGCCTAAATGTAGCAGAAAAGACAGATAATGATCACAAATGGAATTTATCAATACTATTTAATCTAAATTACACAGATTAGGATCAGAATTACACTGGTTTAAAGTAAATCATTTGTGTACGCTTTTTTATTACACCTTTGTTGATATCCAGTTTTACACATTCTCCTGTTTTTGCTCCCTACTCTTATTCAATAGTTTCAGTAAAAGAAGCCAGTACAAGCAGAGCTTCCAAGCAGTTTTGCAGCCTCTGGTGGATGATTCAAACTCTGTCAGTCATCAGAGAGGAATAATAAGCTCAGTATAATCTAAGGCCTGTAGGTATCTAAATCACCTTCTCTGACTTTGCTAGGAGCAGAAGTCTTTCAAAACAACATCCACCAGCTCAAATGAGCCCAGCATTCACTCTCATTTCATCACTTGTTTTAGGTGACTGTGTAAACACCTTCTGAACTTCCTTTGTGATCTGTTTTCTGAAACAGAAGAGCAAAAATGCAAAATATTCTTGTACAAAATAAGGGCTTTATGTGATGTGAGGTCTACAAGTATTCAGATGCTTCCCCTCTCAAATTAACCACAGGATGAATGAGATTAACAGTCTATTTCAATATTTCCTTATAGCCTTTAGAGATCAGTTTCTATTAATTTCCCCAGTTGGTAGAGTATAAAGAAAAGGAGGCTGTAAATTACTTCAACATATCCATTGGCAATGCCGTGTGGTTGAATTATTTTCTGCAATTCCTACTTTTTTGCGGGCCAAACTCCAAGGTTGTGGAGGATACCTGTGGGGAACAGGAATACTGGCCTTCATGTTCCAGGACATACACCCACTAACAGTGACCTTGAATTGAGGAGGTCTCTAAGTTCTGAAAGCAGGTGATAGAGAAGAGAACTAGGAATAAATGAGGGAACGTGCACATTTAACACCAGAAGAGGATGTAGATAAGAAAAGGGAGGTGCAAACATTTCTACATTTCCAAAAGTACTCATTGCCCTGCAGAACTGCCACAGATCCTGACTGAAGACAGATCTTAACTCTTTTCTCTCTCAGGATTTCAGGTAATGTAAATATTCCTATCAAAATAACTAGCTTTTATCCGGAAGTCTTAAAAATTCATTTAAAATTCTTTGGGACTGGGGGGTTAAATGATGGCACAAAAGTCATAGAGGGGAAGGGAGTACCTATTTTTTAGTACAAAGCGTAGCCCATAGGAAAACCCTGTGCCAATGCACAGTGACAGAATGCAAACTGGGGTTGGGCAAAACCTACAGAGCCTGGGGGGGCAGAAAGTTTCCTGATCTGCAGGAAAAGTTCCTTAACCACCTGGCTACCAGACAACCCAGGTCAGAGGACTAAGAATAAGCTGCAGGAGAGCATACCCTTCTACTGATCCTGGAATTGAACACATAAGACAATTCAACTCCCAGGCACAGAGTTTTGGATGCTCAGCATTGGGTGTACTAGTTCAAGGCTCTAATTTATTACTTTCAAATAATTACTGGATCAGGCATCCAGACTTTTGCTTTGCCACATGACCAAAATGGTTAGTAGACCAGTGAACTTCACAGAAACACAATGTTCTTTCTTTCAGGCCTGAGAGATACTTGATTGCTCCCCATATATTCCCTGGGAACAGGAGAAGGAGATGTCAGTTTGAAATCCTTCAGTTAAAAATAGTCAGCTCAGCCCTGTTTCCTAGATATGCACTGGCACTATCAGCATCCAGGAACAGCAGTAAGATATGAGATTCAAAGGACCTAAAAATGCTTACGTATGAGTTAGGCTGCATGGCATTCACCTCTGAAGCACTCCTGGGAATGTTTCAAAGCTGTTGCAGAGCTCTAGGAAGCTTTGAAAACAGAAGCTGAGGAACCCAGAGGCTCCAGGCATCTCTGACACTTAATGGGAGCAGCTTGCTTTGAGGACTGCAGTTTTTTATTTAACCACACAAATTGTGGGTGAAGATGGAATTACATGTCCAGTTGCTGTGGCTGATCTAATGCTTAAATGTTACTTGATGCCATCTCACACCAACTTTACCAAATATTTTATTAGCCTTTATGCTGATGAAGACAATGGACATTTCTGAGTTTGTCCTAATATTTATGAAAGTATTAGATGGACCAAAAATGCTAATAGGAGGCACAGGTTTGTTCCAGATCCATGTATGGAAAATCAGTTTAATCCTGGTGTTGCAGTTATTTGTTTGCTTTGGTTTTGTCTTATAAAAACATACTTAGGAAAAGAAGCAGTACATGGATGGAAAATGTGCAGGATAAACCAGCAGGAAACCAGAGAAAATTTGTTGCTGGTTAAAAGAGGAACAGTTCACGGTTGTATGTAAGATAACAATTTTCTTGAAAAACAGAAATTAGCAAATTCAGCTACAGCTTCCTAATGTGGTTTTACCTACACCATGGTAGAACATATAAAAATCTGTATCTCTCTAGTAGCCTTCAGGATACATGTAGTGAATCACATGAATTCAGCATGCTTTTTTTCAGCACAAAATAACAGCACAGGAAGTTTAAACAAATAGAAAAAAGCCCAAAGCAGTACAGTGAGAAATTATTCTGTTTCACCCTCTCAGAATGGAAGAATAACTCTTATGAAAATTAAGCAAAAAGCAAATGAGTTTTTGAAACAAGTCTAAACTCTGGGAACATTTCTAGGTAAAATTGTACTCAACTGATGAAGAACAAATAAAACTGGCAAGGACACTGAAAGTGATAAGCAAGGAAAAAATAACGCAGGTCTTAGAAAGAAACCTACTAGCTGACTGTACTAGATCTCTGTGCAGTATTTTACCCAGGGATACCTTCACACTTGTATTTGAGAGGTGCAGGCAATCTCCCACTGGCAGCTTTGTATTTTTTGAAAGAAGTCAAGAGGCAGTCACCACCTCTCTCTGACACTCATTTGTCTCAGGTGTACCAATGGAATCTCTCTCAGTGTCAACCAACAGCTTCACTCTGGACCTTTACAAAAAGCTGAATGAAACTTCCAAAGGCCAAAACATCTTCTTTTCTCCTTGGAGTATTGCAACTGCTCTTGCCATGGTCCACCTGGGTGCAAAAGGTGACACTGCAACCCAGATAGCTGAGGTAAGCTCTGAAATTATTGTACCATTTTACAGGTGGCTCCTACATAAATTGCACTGTTATTCTACCTATGGGGAACTGCAAGGAACAACATGGGAGGACAGTTATCTGCAATGCTGACAGTATGGGTGGGGCTCTTTTCTGTACCAACATTATGGTGGGTCACTTCCACTTAATTTACAAGATCTCTCTGCTCTTCACCAGCCCTACATTTAGCTTACACTTACAGTTCACAGAGAATTGCAAGCAGTCTGCCAAAGAGAAGTTATTAACATTAGAGGCTACTGTTGGTCTTGCTTGGAACTCTACATTTCAACTGCCCTCTGAATAGAATAATTAACCCCAAATAGTACTCAAATAGTAATGAGGAGACACCTTTATTAAAAAAAAAATTAACATGGAGCTACGATATGCTAGAGAAAGAAAATCTGGAGATAATCTCTTGGGCAAGATATTACTGCTTCTAGACCTCAGCTGGTTCTGCAGCAGTATCTCTGCTTTCTCATACTGCATACAGACGTTAGCAAGCTCTCCTGAACATGTGTTTGGCCACACAGGAGCAGCACAAATCTTTCTTTGTGACATAGTTATTCCATAAAAATGGTAATTCTCCCATGAGTAATGGAGTTATGTGAGCATTGAAAATACCGTAGAATCATAGAATAGACTCAGTCAGAAGGGACTGATGAGGATCATTGAGTCCAACTCCTGGCCCTGCGCAGGACACAAGAGTCACACCACGTGCCTGAGAGTGTTGTCCAAACACTTCTTGAACTCTGTCGGGCTTGCTGCTGTGGCCACCTCCCTGGGGAGCCTGTTCCAGTCACAATATTGATCTATTATTAAGCAGTCAATGTGGCTAAAATCTATGCAGTACTGATACAATTAGAGAGAGTTAATCAAGAGTATGGTCTTGTCACAATAACTTCAACAGACTATCATTAGGTGTGGCTGGTGACTTACCATAGAAAACTAACATGCTTACAAGCCTTGGGCATATTAATCTCCAACAAACAAGCTGTCTTTATGAACATTTATCATCATCATCACAGGTACTTCATTTTAACCAGACTGCAAGAGAAGAAGGTTCATCCGAGACAAGGCCTTCTCCAGCAAGACCAAAGAAAAGAAAGACGGTATTTATTACAAGAGACTCTAAGATAAAAATCTCTGAGAATGGGATAGTCCAATGCAACTACTGCTTTAGGCTTTTAACATCTGCTTGTTTTCATCCTATTATCTACTGTCTTGGTTCAGTAAGAACTATATATAGAAAAAGTGAACAAACAGGTAATATTACTGTAAAATTCATGAATTCAGCCTTTCAAAAGCAGAACTGAGACACTAAGAGCATTTTGATTGGCCCTAACACTGTCCCACTCGGTTTTAGCTGGGCTGTGGAAATGCCAAGAAATCATTGGTCCTAATATGCTTTGCACAATTCCATTTCTTATCCCTTTCAGGTTTTGGGGTATTTTTTCTGTAGTGAAAAACAACTACTGCATTCACACCTGACTCCAGCCCTACACAGTAAAGTCCCTTCCATCTTTCTTATGCATGCACACATCAGGCAGACAAAATTCCCCTTTAAGGTAATGCTTGTTGACTCATCCTTGCTCATCATCTCCCCAGAGACTTGCCAGCAAGAGAGACTGTCCAGATCTTTTTCATCAAATGAACTCCCTAAGCATTGAAAAGCTCATTAACTCAAACAAGGCATGGTTTTCTTTCAGTATAGAACCCAAAAGACAGCTGAAAGAAATTAAATTAGATTAACTGCAAATAAAAAGGGGAAGGGGATTATATCATTCTCTCCTTTGATAACGTGAGATGATTCTTCCAGATGAATCATTGCACTCACATTCATTTTAGCAACTCACTGACTTCATAAGTTGTTGCAAAGTGAGCCTAATCTTGTCCTTCAGATATTTCCTTCTATATCCTCTTCATTCTGTTCCCATACCATTGAAAAACTCAGCCTCTGCTATCCTGGGTCCTCTGGCTACCAAACTCTTTCCTAGGGGTCCTTCCTGGCAGTCCATGTCTCAGCACGAGTGAGAAAAGATCATAGCAAGGAATGACAGACAAGTCACCCTGAGTCAGTGGCAGAGACTCTGGGTGTCTCATGTGCAGGTCACAGTACATGACATGGGGGAGGACCCTGCATCCAGGCAGCTGGCAGGTAGCAGCTCATTCCTCCATTAGCAAAGCAACAGCTGGCAACAGGAAGCTCATCCTCCCTAAACCCATCAACACTGACATTTAGAACAAGGTCTCTCCAAAATCCAAACAGCAACAGAAAAAAACAATGTGAAACAGGGAAAATTTCAATAGTTGGTAAGTCCATTCCCTGACATCAGTGACTGTGAGTATGGAACACCTCCTTAAAGGCTGCCAGGCCACATTGATGGATCCCTGGGCAACTTAAAGGTCTTGTGAAACTGAAAATCAGGTCTGACAATGACAAAAATGAGGAGACTCAGCTTCCTTGGAGCACCATCAGATGATGCTCCCAAATGCCTACAAAGCACTGCAGAAATAAATCATTACCCTACAGGTAGAAACCCATGTATCTAGTTATACACAGTGCTGCAAACATGCAACATACTCAAAAAAGACTTTCATTCCTTGAAACTTCTTAATTAACACAACATCAACAATTTAAATAAACATAGCAGGTGCAACAGAAAAAACAAATTCCATAATAATTGGTGTCTCTTTCCAAGGATCCTAAGCATGAGGGAGCACAAAACATCCACTCTGGCTTCAAAAAGCTCCTGTCTGCCATCAACAAACGCAGAAGCACTTACTTGCTGAAGAGTGCCAACCGACTGTATGAGGAAAAGACCTATCCATTACTGCCTGTGAGTTTAACATCTTTACTTGGGAATATGTTGACATTAAGAGTGATTATCAAGAGAAATGATAAAAAAATTTCAGATTATAGCACTGGGGTTTGAGTGAGAACATGAGGACAGCCGTACAGGGCTAGCTGTACAAGAGGTCCATCTGTTTCCAGCAGCGGGCAATAGTTTGGGAAGCGAATGAGAAAACGGTGTGGTGATTCTTCTCCAGAATCTGCTGTGGCCACCAATTGATCTGCAGCTCAGGGACTTCTTGAACCAGAGGGCTTGCCTACTTGACAGACTCTGATGAGCTGTTGTTTCAGGACTTTGCAGACTTGTGTTTCGAATCTACTTCAGCTCTCAGCACCAGGATTTCCACTGCTGAGTTATACACTGCAGGAAGTGCCAGTGCCTTTTGAGCTCGCTGCCTCTTGGCATCGCTGTTGGTTCATTTCTGCTCTAAAGGACACTTCTCCACAATCTCCGGTCACCCTCATTCCCTGTGTCTCTGTCTTTTATACTGTAGCATTTCTGAGACTGGGGAGGCCACAGCTGCACTGAGAACTCAGACAGTGGGCACACCAGAGTGTTATACAGTGCCATTATAGAAGTTTCTCTTTTGTTGCCTTCTCCTTTCTTCATAGTTCCTACATTTTATTTGCATTTTTGGCCATGATTAGGCAGATTGTTTTCATGCACCTGTCCATTACAGCTTCAATACCTCATTTCTAAACAGTAACAATCCCTTCCTATATCTTATATTTTACTGGATCACCTATAAATATGTTATTATATACATTTTAATGTAAACATTTAGACTTCGGTTTTATTGAAAAAATACTGTAGCACAGACCCCAGAATATATTCCTGTGGTACTCCAGTAGTAATAACCCTTCATTGTGAACATTATTTCCTCCTACTCTTGGTTTCCAGTCTTTTATACAAATCTCTGTAGTCCCATGGTTGCTCAGCCTTTGGTGAGAAGTCCTACAAAATGCCTTTTAGTAATCCAAAAAGACTGTAATGGCTCAGCCCTGTTACCCATATGCTTCCTAACACCTTCAGAAAACTCCAACAGATTTGTGATTTCAGATTTCCTATTACAATATGTTGTTGACACTCCTCCAGTAAGTCACGTTAACCCACTACACCTATTCTATTCATTTGCCCCACACCGACTCATGCATTTGTAATTATCTGTATCTTTGAAATCTTTTAAAACTGATGTTGCATTAATCATCTTCCAGGTCCTTGGAAGGGGGTTTTAAATGAGATTACTGTTCTTTGATTTTGGAGTTTGTTTGGTTTCCTGAGTAATTAGCAATGTGTCCTTCTGAATATGAGTTGCTCCTTTTCTCCATAATCCCATGTACATTTGCTTTACAGAGAATCAAGGGAATTTCCTGCTGGGAATCTCCATGAATGATTTCACGGCAGACATCAATGCAAACGTTAATTCAGCTTTTCTGCCATGACTTTATTCTACCAGAACATTCCTTTTATTGTCCTCACAAATTTTTGGCAGGTTCCTCACCTCTGAAGCAAACTAAAAGCCTTTGTTCAACTTTGTATGAGACTATTCTTCCATCTTGTACGGAACACTACTTCATATAGCAGGGGAAAAAAGTATTTAAATTATATAAAAATGTCATTTTGAGAAATTAAAAAAAATGCAAAGGATTCATGGATATTTCAAAATTTAAAATTTCCACCTTTGATTTAGAAAACAGAAATTTGAAGTATTAGTTTCCTTGAGACTGAAGTTTGATCAGTCCTTACTTAATATTTAGAACAGAATGTATCAGATTTTATTATGAAGGTTACTGTATATAAAACAAATTTTCTTAAATTATGTATTAGCAGATTGTATAATCTGTTAAAGTGATTATTACTAAAGTTTTTATAACTCAGGTTTAACTAAATAAGCACACATTCTTTAATCCTATCTTTCAGAAGTTCTTACAGCTCATTACAAGCTATTACAATGCAAAGCCACAAGCTGTAAACTTTAAGAGAGCAGCAGAACAAGTCAGAGCACAGATCAATTCATGGGTAGAAAATCAAACTGAGAGTAAGTATCACTCTGATGGCCTTTTTCTTGTCTCACTTTCAAATATTTTGTATTTCCACATTTAATGCTCTTGCAGCCAAGGATCCATAAAAGGTGGAAACTCAGGGGAGGGAGGTATGAGCAAAGTACAGCTAAATAGTCTGAAGAATGCCTCTCTCCAATCTAACTGTTGCTCCTTACAAGGTCCTTCCTTGGATTCTTTATGCTGTAGCCTCCTCTGAATTGTTTGGAGGGATGCCCAGGTAGATATTGTGTGGCTCCACAATAATTTATGAGTTTTACCTCTGCATTCTTCAGCAGCTTGCAACCAACTTCACAGAACATCCAAGCTATCCCGCTTTATCCACTTTACAATGCCATTTACTGCAAAAACACTAATAAATATAAGTTTTTAAAGAATCAAAGAATTCATAGAATGATTTAGGTTGGTAGGGATCTTAAGGATCATCCAACCTCCCCGCCATGGACAGGCACACCTTCCACTAGACCAGGTTGCTCAGAGCCCCGTCCAGCCTGGCCTTGAACACTTCCAAGGATGTGGCATCCACAACTTCTCTGGACAAAGGATACACAGATACTTCAAAGGCCATTTCTACCACATGAACACCATAAAAATGTACAGTAAAAAAAACTCCCATATGCAGGCATTTTTGAAAGAGAGGTAGGCACAGACAAGGAACAATTAAAATTCACAAATTACGCAGTCACACTGGACTAAGTCTCTTTGTCTGATTTTCCAGGGAAAATACAGAGTCTGCTGCCTGCAGGATCTCTCCATTCTCGCACTGTGTTGGTCTTAGTAAATGCCATTTATTTCAAAGGAAAGTGGGAAAAGAAATTTCTGGAGAAAAATACTTCTGAGATGCCCTTCAGACTAAGCAAGGTAAATTCCTTGTCTACATGCATGTTGTCCTATGGCAATATGTCTATTACTGAGGAGAAAATATTTCACCTGTATTTCATAGGCCACTGCAACACTAGTTAGAGCTGAGAAAGTGGTACAAACTCAGTGAGAATAGCAACTGTGAAAATAAGTCAGCATTGTCTCATTCACACATATTCATGAAAACTGGATTTTTAATGTGTAACTCCACAGTATCAAAATACTTTAGAACAGTTAAAGTTAAGATAAATAAAAGTAAACTAAGCAGATTACGTAAAGTAGCTTAAGGACAAGAAGAAATTTCTCTAAGTACCATTTTCAAACGGGACCAGGTTGCTCTTTTGAGAGCAATGCTTACACACCTAGGGCCCTCTTCTGCTCTTGGGACCCTGAGCTCATGGGATCTGATCCATCTGTTCTTCCCACACACACCCTAGGTGTTGCATCAAACCTCACAGGGAATTTTCACGGGGTTGGTCACTTTTGCTGAGTGTGTGAGGATGATCTATTCAGATGATCTATTCATTGAGCTAACAGTATTTAAACGATCATGCACTGACAATGCCCAATAGCTGACTGCATGCATATTTTTGGACTGTGTCAAAAGCAAGCCAAATTATTTGTCAACGGAAGCAAAAATTTTGTTTGACACAGATTAGGGGTACAAATAGCTTTTGTATGCCAGGCAATGTGAAGCCATTGATGTGACTCTGTACCCAACACCTACTATCCTACACGTGCATTTTTAGGATCCATCACAACAGTTGGTTGTGGTGGGTGACCTTGGCCAGCCACCAGGTGCCCACCAAGACTCCCTATCACTCCCCTTTCTCAACAGGACAGGAGGAGAAAAACAGGATGAAAATGTGATGGGTCAGGAATAGAACAGGGAGAGCATTTACCAATTGCCGTAACGGGCAAAACAGGCTCAACTTCAAGAAATTAATTTATTGCCAATTCTCAGAGTAAGTTAGTGAGAAGTAAACCAAACATAAAGTGCCTCCCCCGCACCCCTTCCTTCCTTCCAGGCTCAGCTTCACTCGTGACTCACCCACCTGTGCCCCAAAGCAGTGCAGGGGACTGGGAATGGGCTAATTTTGTAGTCAGCTCATCGCATGTTGTCTCTACCACTCCCTCCTCCTCCTCACACCTTTCCTCTGCTCAAGTGTGGGGTCCTATCCATGGGATACAGTCCTTCAAATCTAGTGCGGGTCCTTCCCACGGTCTGCAGTTTTTCAAGAACTGCTCCAGTGTGGGTCCACTGCAGGGTCACTGGTGATGTTGGGAAACCTCCTCCTGAGAGGGCTGCTCTCCACAGCATCACAGGCCCTGCCAGGAGCCTGCTCCAGCATGGCTTCTCCATGGGTTGCAGCTTCTCTCCAAGCACATTCATGTCCATCCATGTTCCAGCATGGGGTCCTCCACGGGCTGTAGGGTGGCTATTTGTACCACTACTGTCTTCACCATGGGCTGCAGGGGAATCTCAGCTCTGGGGCCTGGGGCACCTCCTCTTCCTCCTTCCTCTCTGACCTAGGTGTCTTCGGGGCAGTTTCTCCCACATCATCTCACTTGGCTCTCCCAACTGCTTTCGTGCAGCAGTTTTTACCCTTTCTTAAGTATGCAATCATAGAGGCACTACCAATGTCACTGACTGGCCCAGATTTGGACAGCAGCAGGTCCGCCTTGCACCCAGCCGAAACTGGCTCTGCCTGACACAGAGGCATCTTCTGATGTCTCCTCACAGAACTCATCCCTGCAGCTTCCCTACTACCATGCAAACCCACTGCATTGGTACCAGAGAGGATTTAATTCACAGAGTGAATAGCAAGGCCTCCAAAGAGAGTTACTTGATTATCAAAGCTAACTCCTTTATTTTAAATTTAGAGATACATTACATGGGATTCAGTAAATAAATGTTTATGCTAATTTTTTATAAAGATCTTAAAGACTTTGAAAAGGGGGTGTATGTGATACTGTCTAAAGGAAAGGGTCTTGGGTATCCAAATGCTGCTGCATCTTGTACTTGTTTTCAGTTCAATGAAGCAAGTAAATTTTATCATGCTTTTAATGTATAAGGTAATTTTTTATGTCTGATTTTTTTCCAGACCAAGACTAAACCAGTACAGATGATGTTTCTGAAAGACACATTTTTCATACTCCATGAAACAACCATGAAATTCAGAATTATTGAGCTGCCATATGTGGAAAGTGAACTCAGCATGTTCGTTCTCTTACCCGATGACATCAGTGATAACACTACTGGCCTGGAGCTGGTAAAGCTGACCTACTGCTGCATCACATACACTATGAAACAGTAACAGAAACAGATGAAAAGAGTGAGGGGTAACAGGCTCCAAAATCACAGAATAGCTCAGATGTGCTCATACTTTGTTTCAGAAACTGTAACACCATGGTTTTTCAGCTTAGGATTCAGGGCATGTGATAACATTGCAAACATCATACATCTATGTCCACACAACTGTCAGCCTATTTTGTGTCCTCTTTTCTTTTGCCAGTAGAGCATAGGGAAAGCAAGGATCACATCTGAATCACTGTGCCCTAGAGTTATCTTCTCCTGAGGGCTGTATTAATTCATGTTTATGTCATTTGCAGTCTGGATTTCCAGCTGATAGTTTGTGGTGAGGTTTCTCTAAGTGCAGACCTACCCTGAAGGTGTCAACAGCCACTCATGACCATGCCAGGATCAGTTTCAGATTCTAAACAGAGCAGGGCAAATATTTTTATTTGTACCTCAGTTACCATCCATCCCATTTATTTATCACTACTAAGAGAAAATTTATCCATATACACACACATCAAGCACCTATTACAATTGTTATAAGTCATACATTGCAAAAAAAGCAACGTTATTCACACCAGGGAAAAAATAATAAACTACTCTGAGGGTTCAGGCCTACACCTCCCCACCTTTAAGAAAATCAATAGCAGTGTAAGTCACTCAGAACTTTGTAGGATCATGCCCTGTAAATGTGATGCACGTTCCATCTGTAGTCACTGCTGGTAGTTGGGTCGTGTTTTACATGTTCTTGATGAGCATTAAGACACTGCTCTGTGCAGGTCTTGTCTCTGTCATTCGCATTCCAACTGTTTTCTTCCTCAACTCATTGCAGCTGGAAAGGGAGCTGACATACGAGAAACTGTCTGAATGGACCAAGTCAGACAATATGATGAAAGCTGAAGTCGATTTGTACCTGCCCAAGTTGAAGCTGGAAGAGAATTATGACCTTAAATCCCCTCTGAGCAGCATGGGGATCCGAAATGCTTTTGACCCAGGTCAGGCTGATTTCACAGGAATGTCAGTGAAGAAGGATCTTTTCATCTCAGAAGTTATTCACAAAGCTTTTGTGGAGGTCAATGAAGAAGGTACTGAGGCAGCAGCTGCCACAGGTGTCTTGATGATGAGATCAAGAGTCCCAACAATGACTTTCAAAGCTGATCACCCTTTCATCTTCTTCATCAAACACAACAAATCACAAACCATCCTCTTCTTTGGCAGACTCTGCTCGCCCTAGTCAGTGAGTCCTTGCCCTGCAGAGCAGGAGATGCTTGCTTGCTAGCACAGAGGCAAACCCCAAACCTGGAGCTTTCAACAACTGGGGGAGCGGGACTTAAACTCCTTCTTCATCAGACCACACACCCTGGTGCCTGAGGCACAGCTCCTCCCATGCCTCCTTCCTACCCTGATGGGACAACCATGGTAGTGCCACGGGCTGGGTGTGATGCCTCACACCCACAGAGCAATCCTGGCTGTCATTCGGATCAGGCCATCATGGCTAGCTCTGTCCTTATCACTGTAAGCTACGGCATTTCTATCTCTCCCACTCACAGCACTGTGCACAAATACATTTTGCCACAGTCCTTCTCCTCACCCTCATGATGACAGCTGCTTATCGTGATGTGGTCCTAGCATGTACTCACAGCCTGCAGCAATCAGACCCAGCTCCTGCTTTTTAGCCCTCGATTAAGCCCTTGAGTTACTACTGGAGGCAGATTCTCCCATGCTTCACCCTGTGGCTGTCCCCTTGCTTTGCTTCCACATCCCAGCTTTAAGTCTTCATCAGCTCCCAATTACCCTCGTGTTGCTCTACAGATTCCTTTTAATAAAATAAAATAAAATACACCTCTCTAAAGGCTACTTGCTTCACCCAGATCCTCAGGAATGCGAGGAGGGGTAAGGCCCGTGCGGTGTCTTGCTACAGCAACAGCTCGATTTTGCTCAAAGCAATCCTACCTTCAGAACTTAGTAATTAACAACCCCTCACGGACCGGGGGTGTTTTCTGTCAGCTCTGCCACGAGAGGGAGGCAGAGGTAGAAAAACACGGGCCGTGGCCGGCGGAGCTGCGCCAGGAGGGGAGCCACGGCTGCCACGACTCACTGAGGCGAGTGGGAGCCCCGCCATTTTATCGGGAGGGGCTGCGGCACCTCCCCGTTCCCAGCGGGCAAGGGTGAAGCGCCTCAGCCTCTGGCCAGATCCCGGGAGGGGCCGGGTTCCCGTTCTTTCCCTCTGCTTGGCTGTGCTTCCGGGAACAGGGAGCGCGGCGGCCGGCGGGGTGAGTGCGGCGCCCGCGTTGCTGCTGCTGCGTTGTCCTGAAGGTCTTCCTGTGCCTGTGTGTTGTTTTTTTTTTTTTTTTTTGTTTGGTTTTTTTTAAGAAGTGGAGCTGAATGGCGTTGCTTTTATTGTGTTTCATCTTTTCTTTTTTTTCTTCCCACTTGCGTGACATTCCCTAAATTCCGCCGCTTCTAGGCAGCTGGAGCCGCGGCGGTGCGCCGGGAGCGCTTCGTGTGCGTGGCAGGGCCGGGGGCACCGCGGCGATGCGGGGTTGGGACGTCTGCCATGGGGCCAAGCCCAGGGCGGGGTGGAGAAAGAACTCTTCACTCCAGGATGGGCCAAACCTTTGGCTTCTTGTGCTTCAGCTTGCTGACAGTGTCAGGCTCCTCCCTGCCCCTCCCCGTCCCTGCGGAGGCAGATGGGTCAGGAAGCGGGCAGCGGCGGGGCCGTGTCCCGGGGTCTGACCCTGGAGAGCTGCGATGCCAGGGGCCATCACCACGAGCTGTCTGCGGCCTCGCCCTGCAGGTGTTTTAATACCGCTCCCAACTCTCCAAATCCTAAATGAAGCATTTTCCCTCAAGGAAGCCCGCTTTGGTTCAGCGGGTGGGAAAAGGGGTGTCCGTGCCACAGACAGAGCTTTCTTTGTGGAGATGGACCCGGCCTGGTGGTCATTGCCCTGAGTTCCCTCTGGGGCTGTGTTTGAAAGAGTTGAGACTCCTCTGCTGCAGCTGACACAACGTCGGGAAGTGTCCTTAGCTGAACACTGATCCACATCGTAGTTGTGCTGGGAAGTGTCCTTGTCTGCTGAGCACTGATCCACATCGTAGTTGTGCTGGGAAGCGTCTCTTGGGCCGCGGGCTGGAGGAGAGCTGCACCCTGCTGTGGTTTCCCCGTGGCGAGGCCCTGCAGTGGTTGTCTGCCGATTGATCTACATACAGCCTTTTGGTCCATAAAGACTGTCCTGAGGCGTAGGTGTTGTCTGCTGGGAACATACGCTTCAAATTCAGAGTGGTAGGACCACACAGTGTCCGGGCATGCCAAAACCTCTCTGTAGGAGTATCTCACCACTGACTTGTAGAGCATGGGGAGAGCAGAAGTGAGGAAGGAGTTGCTGTCAGCAAACCCTCTGACCACTGAGGGCTTTGCAGCAGTTTACAATTGGCCAATAAATATGTATTTGTATCATGGGGTTTTTGGTTCCTGGAAGTGTGGTCATTTTGTATTGTCTCCAAAACTGTGGATTCCAAACATGTATTGTCTCTGATGAGAAGGGTGTGTGTAGTTACGTTGCTCTTCGTGCAGAGAAAACATAGTTGACTGTGCAGATGTAACTCCTAGCCTTGTGTCCCAGCTGTCGAATATTATTTATGATTTGGTTGAATGCCCCTGATTTTCAGGCAGGCAAATAGTGTCAGTTGCATCCTTTTGTCTGTAAATTCTTGCCTGTTGTGGAACCTCTACAGACACGTTCTGGGAAATAACTGCCTGCTCATGTCACTAGTCCTGTGTGTTTTGACCCAGAGGTAAAAAAAGCCTTATCGTTAGCAATCTGTAGGTATTGGGACAGTAGGAAAATTCTGGTCTTCATTGTAACCAAAGTGAATGCTATGGGTCTCCTCTTTATGCTGTGCAGTGCATAAATTACTCATTCAGACACAATTGGAGTATTGTTTCCATCTAAGCTTGCTTGTGTTTTGGTTGTATTTTTTTTTTTTTTAGTTATGGGAGAAGAGAAATAGGAGAAAATTGCTACTGTTTCTAGTAAAGCTGCTAGTAAGAAATTTTCTTGGGAGGAAAAGCATGCATGTGGAAACTTGCTCTTTTAAACTCTCTGTCTAAGATAATGAATCAGTAGTATGAATAGTAGGTGTTGGTTCTGTATTTGGTAGCAACATGTCAACACTAGGCCCTGCCTAAAGAGCAGAACAAAACACAGAGGTAGTAAAAACTATTAGTATACATCTTATGATGACTTATGATACTTATCTGTGGATAACTCAGTGTTCTAGTACTTATTGCTCATTGAATAGGTGTGGTGTTTAATCTCAGATTCACTACTTATAGCAGATGTATATAGAGTATGACAGACATTGAGTTTATGACTTTGTGCATTGCCGTGTTGCAGGCAATAAAATGGAACTAAAATGAACTTTGATCTCTTTAGTTTGTAATACAGCAGGAAATTGCAGTCCCCTGTCATGCTGGCAACATAAATTTTTTTATTTCCTTCTTTTATCTTGTAGGCCAAATCATTCTGCTGACTTCTCCCACCCTGGGTGGAAAGTTTAAAACCCAGCGTGCACAAG
>VZRO01005978.1:0-50674 GCA_013397915.1 Daphoenositta chrysoptera
CCTCTATCTCTTTTATGGACACTTGACTTTTCAGAGCGTGGTTTTCAATACAGACTGAAATCAGTCTCGCAATGCTGAGGGCTGAGGGGCACAGAGTCTGCCCTGGGGATAACGTGGACTACCACTGATAATCTGCTGTTTTCTGGGAGCAAAGAACCATTTGCAAAGTCAAACCAAAGAAGGCTGTGCCCTCTGAAACCTCCAGAGAGACCTCAGGGGGATATGCCCCAGTGGATTCTCTCCCTTTATTTGAATAAAGTTGCAGGACTCCCCTGTCTCCTCTGTGGACACTGGCTTCTCATAGTGTGATTTTACACACAATTGCTTCTCTGCCAATTTGGAGGAACCAGTTTCCACAGACCTGATTGTGGGTGAAAGCCAGTGAGGCAATCTGCCACATTACTCTGCACTTTTCATAGCCTGCCTTCGCTATTACAGACATACCATTTGCAGCCTTCCTACCTCCATCAGGATCACACTATTAGCAAGGAGGTGATGGCTCGGTCATTCAGCAGTTTTGTATTTCTAATTATTTTAGGCCAGTGAGGTACAAGGCAGTCAGCAATGCTGCTTTGCAGAGCAGAACAGTACCTGAGGAAGGTCTTCCACTGCTTTGCATCTTACACACGTAATTTTCCACTTGAAATATTTCCTTTCTGGCTCTACAGACAAACAAGTATCAGCAGCATGGGCCAGCTGTCATAAACACACTTGTTGTGGCTCTGCTCTCCTTGGAAGCTGATGGATCTCATCAGCAGAATGGCAACAATAATCTGAAAAATATTTGTAGAAGATGCTCACTTCTACTGCTTTAAAAGAAGAAAAGTTTGAGTACTGGAGCCTGATACTGGATTTGTACAGTTTTGCTGTGAAAGCCTGTGTAAGGAATTTTGCAAAGCTGAGGAAGGAGGCTGATAGTACATTTTGAGTGTGTTTACATCAAGCTTTAAGAGTCCTGAAAGCTTTTTTTTTTATTAAAAAGGAACAGCAAACTGTGTTCCCTTTGGGTTTTATTTACATCAAAATTCATGTTTTCATATTTCAGGAAACTTTTTGTTGTACAGAGACAGTTGCCTCCTCTGCATAAATCTCACATCTGAAAACTTCTGTTGTCCACCCTAGCAGTTTCTCATTTCCAGTTTGCATACAAGCACTTAGCTTGATAAAAGGGTGACTTCATTTTCCGTTAATCTGAGATGGCATCTAGCAAACATGATGCAGAAAGAAACAGACAATCGTTCGCGTCCAGCATGGGAAGTGACAGCCCTGTCCATGTGTGGCAGTGGGAGCAAGGAGTGCTGCTGCTATGGACACTGATATGGAAAGCATGTGACAATGTGGGTATTTGTGATATCTACTGCAGAGATCAGGGTACTTTTGCTGGAGAATCAGTCTTCGTGGTTACAAACACTCCCCACCCCCATCCCCCCCCCCTTAGTCCCAGACAGGAATGCAAAATGCTGTGCTGTCTAACCCTGCAGCTCCTTCCCTAGGGAGGCCTATTCTATCTTTTAGAGCCTTTCGGAAGCTTCAGTGGAGCTAAGGGGTTCTTTGATGCTAAGGGGATTCTCTGCAATGACCCCTCTGCTTACAGGGGCAGACCCCTCTTCAAGGGCAAGTTGCAGAGAATTGTCCAGTTCAGCTCCCTGTAATGTGTTGTTTTCTGGCAGAGGTGGCAAATGCAGTGTTGCTGGTTTCTTAAGTTTTCACTGCCCAGTACAGGAGCACAGGGTATAAATTAGCCAGGAATATTTGGTGCTGTCTACCCTGGGTGGTGCAAGGTGCCTTCATTATTCCAGGTGGCATGTTGCTGCTATGCCTCTGCTTGGCCCCAGAGTGAAGTTTTTAGGGGCAGGGAGCTGGAGCTGGTCCCAGCTTGCCAGTGAGGCTGGTGTTGTTGCTTGTCTGTATTACTGAAGGAATTTCATTACTGACCATATTCCTTTCCTGTACAGCTCTGATATGCTGATATTCCACCATTGCATCTCCAGCATGACATCTCTTGGACAGTGCCTCCTATAATCTTCCTGAAGGTAAGATGTGCTGGTGTAATGGTGGCAGGAGCAGTGTCAAGGTAGACTTCTGAAAAATTACCTGGACTCTCTGCACTTGCCTTCTCCAGTGGCCATAAAGAACATTGATTTGAGAAATGAGGGTGGGTATGCTGCATGGGCTCCTGGTACCTTGGGATCTTCCCCCACACTCCAACTCAGCATTCCCAGCATTCCAAACCTTCATGCACCCTGGTGTGAAAGCATGTGCCTAGCCTGTCCACTTTGGCCGAGCAGAAAGTTGCTGTGTCCATGCCTAATGCCCTCCCAGAGGCTAAGCTCACCATGGCGTTAACCAGGGAGGAGTGTGTTTGAATTCATACTGGAAAATTAGAAACATGTGGGAAGCCTGTGCTGAATTGCAGCTGCCCAGAGAGGGTCCTGAGAGGGATCATGGTTGCTCTAGTTCATGGCTAACATAGGTCTAGTGCCCTGGTTGACAAAGGTGTAGTGCCCTGCTCAGCATGGCCAGAGGATCAAACACTGCTCATGAGATAGAGCCATAGCTGAATGTGCAGATCCACATCCTTAGCCAGATGCCTTCATCTGTGTGCCTCATGCTCTGCTTGCTTCAGATGTTTCTCTGACATCTCAAGTCTAGGAAGGTGCCATTTAGAATAAAAGATGGAATTCAGTACTCAGTGATTTCCCAAGAAAGTATTCTAACTGCCTAATCACAAACTTGTCATGGCAAAAGTCATGCTGGATAACCCCAACTAGCAACAGCCTTTGGGACAGACACTGATTATGAGGCACATGAGAACCAACCCTCAAAACTTTTATTTCCTCTTTAGTACGCACCACAGTTTTAAATGTCCACAGTCTGTAATTCCAATTTTCCAAATTGTTGTTGATGGTATTTTTCAAGTACTAGATTGAAGCTAAGACAGGCCTCAACTGCTTTTGTTATGCTCCAGGCAGCTGAAGGATCTTCAAAAACATAATGAACGTAAAGATTGAAGATACCCAAGGTACTGATTGTATCAGGTGTATCAGCAAACCTATCTGTTTAATAATTTCCCTGTAAGTCATTCTCCTGCTCTACAACCTGCACAGACCTGAACCCATGCACGACCTTGCCTCGGACTCCACTGGCCATGAGACTTCCTGCCTTTCCCAAGATGCTGAACCTCCAGGTGAAGGTTGGGGGACAACGTCCCTCCCAATATCAGCAAAGAGCAGGTCTGAGACCACCTGATGGAACTGAATAGGCACAAATCTAAGGAGCCTGATTAGATGCATCCCAGGGTCCTGAGGGCTGATGTAGTTGCCAAACCACTCTTCATCCTATTTGAAAAGCCATGGTGGTCAGGCAAAGTCCCAGTGGTTGGAAAAAGGAAATCAATCCTATTTTTAAACAGGTGTCATGCTTTTATGCCCAGCTGGAAATTCAGCCTTATGCAGCTGCTACCCTCTTTCTACCCTCTCCCATAAGAGAGAAACAAAAGTCAGAGATAAGAGCAATTTACTGGAAACAGTAATGAGATAAGAAAACTATCATTAACAGTAACAATACTAATAACAAAAGGTACAAGAAAACAAATTATTTGCATGGAAAGCCCCCCAAAATAAACAATACCAGACCATTCTGTCCACCATGTTTTCTCTACTGGAAGGAACCCCTTCCTGGACAAGACAGAGAGAGAGTCCCTTTTGTGTCAAATAACATCTGGGCCTTAGCCACATCCCCTCTTGGCTACTGCCAAAAATTAGCCCTGTGCTGTCTGAAACCAGGATAAGTGGCTAAGAAATTGTCTGGATACCACAGCCAGAGATGTGTAGTTTGTTGAGGATTACAATAAGCTTACTTATAGAATATTAGAAATGGTTTGTGTAGGTTGAAGTTTAATTGTAACTTGCTTACAGTTTAACATGAGTGGGCCCTGCTCAAAGCTTGGCTTTGAGGGGAGCTGTAAATGAACTCTGTGAACATGAACAGCTGAGCAGGGGAGGAGACAGATCTGGAGACTGGAGATCTTCAGGTAAGGGCTGAGACCCTGGAGGGCCTCAGGTTGCCCCAAGCTGGAAAAGAAGAGCAGTTAATGGTCTGCCCATGTGGATATGGAGAAAGAATCCAATGAGATTTTAGAAGACCCCAGAATGATAAATTGCCATTGGACCAAGAGGCATCTGCAGAGCATGTGAAAAGCATGTAAAGGTCAGGTGCACAGACTGTGAGGAGATAAATGCCCAGAGGCTGCGCTTTTCAGAGTTGGTCTTTGGAGGCATCAGCTCAAGCTGAAATAAACTGGCTGCCTCATAACCTTCTCAGAAGAGAAGGCTCTGGGGTGACCTCAACTGCGGCCTTTCAGTGCTTAAACGGAGCTTGTATGAAGAGGGAGAGTGACTTTTTTACACAGGCAGATAGTGATAAGCAAGGGGAAATGGTTTTAAACTACAAGAGGAGAGATTTAGATAATGCTGAGTTATTAGGAGGAAATTCTTCCGTGTAAGGGTGGTGAGGCCCTGGCACAGGTTGCCCAGAGAATCTATGGCTGCCCCATCTCTGGAAGTGTTCAAGTCCAGATGGGACGGGGCTTGGAGCAACCTAATAGACGCTCTCCCTGCCTGTGGCATGGGATGGAATTTGATGGGCGTTAAAGTCCCTACTAACTCAAACCTGTCTGATTCTACAACTATACACCTCCACATTTAGGGTCTTTCTTTTGTGGTCTTGTGCAGAGCCTTCTTTAAATGTGGATAGGCTGAAATCCTGAGGTTGGGTGCTACAACACAAGGTACTAAAGCAGGTACCCATTCAGAGATGGTAAACAGAGAGGTGAAAACACAGTGAATTGTATAAGCGTAGCCAAAACCACAGAAGTACATTTTTTCAGTAAGAAATTGTGAAAAATCAAGTGCTTGCTTCCCCATCTAGTGGTTATATTCAGAAGGAAGAATGTTCCAGTAAATATAAGCCGCTAGTCTCTGGAAGCTGGGACTATGTGCATGCACTAAGATCAAGCACCACAAATGTGGTCTTACGTGTTTTTGCACATTGATCCTATTAGATGGACAAAGAGTTGCAGTTATAACTGTCCACATCCTCCTCCCCTTCTACTGGCGCAACTCGTTTCAGAGAGTCTTTTAAGAATGAAAGAAATAAAATATATCACAAAATCATAGAAAGGTATAGGTAGGGCAAGACATTTTGTACTTTTAAGTTGCTGCTTGAAACAAAGCTGTCTTCAAAGTTAGATCAGGTTATTCAGTTGAATTTGATCCAGCTAAATTTGAAACTCTCCAAGGATGGAGATTCATCACCTCAGTGAATATACCAGCTCAGTCCATATACCAGTACTGATCCACCAGCTTGGGAAAGCACTTGAAGAAAACAAAGTCCTAGCAAAAAAAAAGCTCCCAAGTCCTGCCAGAGAATGGGAGTTCAGGTCCCCTTTTTCTTGCACGCTGTGATGTCTACAGAGGAAGATGCTGTTTGCATTTCAGCTCTTAGGTTGTGCCAGGAACAGGCTCAAACTGCCAGGGTCTCCCAGCAATGCAAGGCAGTAAGTGAGATTTCTAAGCCTTTTAGTTCAGCCCCCGAATAGCCCTAATTACTGACAGCTTTGCTCATGCTTTCAGGCTCTAGAGTCCAGTGTGCCTGGAGAGTCACAGCTCAGGAGCAGCACTGACACTGCAAGTGAATTACGAGATGTGAACCTCAGACTATGAACGCTTCTAAAGCATTTCTTTGTATTTGTGAGAGGAATTAGTTGCCCTTGCACGGATGCACTTTGCTAGAAGCAAGCCACAACTTGTAACAACCCAGCTTGCTTCTTCTGAAAGAAAACACCAGGAAGGTAGCTTTAATGACCCTCCCATAGTGTTTTTAGCCCTTTGCCCCCAGGTCTAGTGTTTTGACAAATCCTTCAGTCCCTCATGGCAAACAATCCCTGTTCCTTTGCTCTCAGGGCCTCATAAGCCTCCTTCTTGTTATCCCAGACCACCATCTAGTGGGTGCTAGAGATCCCACCACAGCCAGGGAGGAGGCTATGCCATGGCCTAAGGACACCAGGCTGCTCTTTTGAGCAGCCCTTAAGTGATGCCTGGATGAGAAGAGCTGTGTGCCAGTGGGACATCATTGGAATTCTGGAATTTCACTCAGTTGGGGTGTTGGTTACCTGCAAAGCATTTAACAGAAAAAACCTTCCCCTTTGTGTCAGTGGTGCCTTGGCCCATGTTAAAAGATCCGCAGTTGAAATTGCATACAATTCCTGTAAATGCTAAATAAGCCCTCAAATAGCCCCTTATTTTTATAGAGCCAGATTCAATTCTGGAATGTGTTGAGCATCTAAGTAGCTTCACTCATGAATCAATTCACTGATAGGATATATTGGTCATTCCACTTTAGCAAGTATTTTACCCTGTAGATATTCTCACTGAAATAATTGTAAATCCTTGCAGATGAGGATACTAGAAGTAACTGAATTTAATAACCTGAAAACTATCTGAAACTACACCAGATGCCAGGGAAAAGACAAGGTGTAGTCTGTGTAGCTGTTTGGTTCCTCAAAACTGTCACAAGATGACCGCTTTCCTTACAGTTGAAGAAAGACTGATGGCTCTCTTTCCTTGGGGAAAAATTTAAGATTCAGTCCTCACAAAGGGGGAAACAAATGCTTCATAAGAAATCCCCTGCTGAGTTAGAACCTCTGAAAACATTAATGGTGGTAACCAATGTCACTTTCATGTTGTTAAAGACCCTTAGATGCAGGGTGCGTGGCCGGCCCCACCCTGACACTCTCCATTGCTTTAGGGTTAGGGTTACATGCAACTATTAGTTTCCAGTGATGAACCACTGCCTTCACATTGCACGTTGCATGAAATCAGGTTAACAGATGTAATTTATTTATTGTTGTAATTTCCAGCAAACAAGTGTTTGAAAATATTTGGCTTGGCCACTGCTCAGTCACCCAGTGTCATTAATATAGCAATTTCTGGCTCAGGGTCATGATGTCACAGAAGGTGTGAGCTGACACAAGAGGGATCGGGAATTTAACAAAATATTCTGAAGTGGATCTCTAAGACCCACAGAAATGGTCTGGCAGCTGTGAAAGCATGTGACATTGGTCAGTTGAGTGTGACATAAACCCATGCTGCTGTTGAAAAAGGAAGCCCTCTTCCTTTTAAGGTTGCTTGTCCTTGCCAGCTCTCCCATGCCGTAAGGAATGAGTTATCTGAGAAATAACTTCCTAAGTTCAGAAACAAGTTAAAAAAATAGGTTTCAGCTGAATCAACTCCAGCAGAACCTAACTTACACAGAGTCTTGGATGTATTTCCCTATTAATAATAATTATTATACTACTGAAAATCATAGAGGTGTGGGCAGAATGGACCTCTGGAGGCCTCAGATACAACTTTCTGCTTGATCAAGGTTTGCCAGCAGAAGCAGACAAGAGAGTATACTGACTCACCTACATGGTGTGAGCGTCTGGTGACTGCCTTCTTGTCCAGGACACTGGTAGAGCGATAGAGTTAGAAATCAGATAGTGATTACCTGTGGTGCTGTCTTCACTCTAGAGCCTCTGTTTCTTTTCTTGCTGATGAATGCTTATGACTATGGATCAAAATGCCACTGTCATGCTATGGAACAACTGTGAATGCTCCAGGGTCTGAGTCCATCCAAACAAGTCTCAGAAGCAGAAAGTCTTCAAACAGGATTGTTGGTTTTAGCTGGGGTTTTCTTTGTGAGGTGGTGGCTTTTTGCCTTTGTGGGGTTTTTGTTTGTTTTTTGCTTGTTGGTTTGGTTTTTTGTGTGATTTTTTGGTTTTTTTGGTGATTTTTTGTTGGGCTGGTGTTTTGGGGGTTTGTTTTGGTGTGGTTTGGTTTTTGGGTTTTTTGGTGGTGGTTTTATTTGAGTTTTTTTTTTTTTTATTAGAGCTCAGCTATGGAAAAATATTTAATTTGTCAAAGTCATAGTGACTTTTAGGCCATGTCCCTTTAGAAATACTGACCTAACAATAGTACTAATCAGAAAGTCTGGCATTTATAGTATCTTAATGGCATGTACCCAAAATAGATTCTAGTTATATCAGCAAGTTGACAAGCTCATAGGGTACAGATAACTCTTGTAATTAATTTCTAAAAGTCAGAAGAACTGTAAAGTTGGTGTGGGTGGAGTTTACTTTTTATTGGAATAATAAATTGCTAGAATCACATTTATCTGGGTATTACTACAGATTTACCTGAAGGTAAATTAAATCACAATCAAAAACCTCCCAACACTGTTAGGATAAAACTGTTAATTTTCCTCTCTTATGTTAATGATTCTGAGAAGTATGGGCTCTAATTAGAACATGAATAGAGAACACACTGTGACCTGCTGGTTCTTAAGGTCTAGTGAGTGTAACTTTCTGAGGTACATTCTTTCCAAACCATTCCCCTTAAATAGGTCACATCGCTCACTATGCTGATACCACACATTCATTAGAGAAGCACAGGACAGTAATTCCTATAATTAAAGTTGCCAAACATTTTCATGATAAAAGCATGTTCACAGTTTCTTATAGGTTTAATAGGTTTTAATGCTCTAAAGTGAATTTTTCTGTAATGATATCTGTATCAGAATAAGTACTTAAAAATGTAATCATTGTTTTTTAGACACATAATAAGTAATTACTCTCACTTTTCAATACTAGTGTTTGGCTCAGTTTGTAGGAAATGTCTGCTTTGGGAAAGGAACTTAATTCCATAGAGACTGGAGCTAAGTCAGCCATGGTGTATATCCCTGAAAATTACAGTTCTTGTGTGAATAGAAACAAGCTAATTCTTTTGGCTAAATTCTCTGCAAATCATCTACACCAAATGTTCTCCAGAGAACAGGCACAGACAAGGTCTAGAACCACACACAGACTCAGGCTCCCATGTGGACATCATGCAGCTGCCAGCACTAATGTCCAGCCCTTTAAGCTCCCAGTGGACATGCACAAAATGAAAAAAATCTTACAAAGCTATTCAAAGTGTCAGGTCATGATCAGATGCTAAAATCAGCTTTAAGTCAGCATCAAATAAAAAATGCTGCAGCCTCAGGTATCTGTGGATACCATGGCTGGAGCTCTACCCTCAGGGAAAATGGGGATGACTTGTTCAGGACCATGTAGCTTACTGACTAGTGGCAAGTTTATTTAAGCCAGGGAAGCATGACAGTACCCATCTCAGGTGAAAAGCAACACTCTTAATGGTATTTTTCTTCTGCCTTGGTAGCCGGAGAGTGAGAGGTGAAACAGAGCCTCCTGCTGCCTAAAGTGCCCCCTGGAATGCAGATGTGGTCTTCACTGATCTCCAGGACCCTTTAAAGCGGATGGAATGTGTCTGTTCAGTAACATCAGCTAGCTTTCAGCCCCCTCCCGCATAGCCCACTGGATCCCATGGGCTCATGTGGGCTGAGAGTTCTCAAGAAATTTTTGACTTAATCTTGTTTCTGGATCCTTTCTCAAAGCTCAGAGACCTGGCGGACTTCCTTGGAAAATTTTTTTTTTCCAGGAAAGCATTTGGTTTGCTTGGCAGTTTCAGCTCTACTTGACCTTTGGCTTTCCTAATACCATCTCTGCATGCTGAAGAAGTATTCCTATATTCCACTTCAGTAGTCTGTCCTTGCTTCCATCTCGTGTATACATTTTTTCGGTGTTCATTCACAAGATCTATGTTTACCAAGTTTGTCTCCCAACACATTTACTTATTCCTCTGATTGCTGCAACAGACTGTTCTTGTGCTTGGAGGAAGTCCTCAACAAGCTGCCAGGTCTTTTGAGCTCTTTTGTCCTTCAGAGCTAACTCTCAGAATCTCACTTCACTTGAATAACCCAAAGTCATTCTCTTGAACAGGCTGCAGTCTGCCATTTGTCTTTGTCACTCCCCTCAGAACCCTGAACACCACAATTTCATGTTTGCTACACCCAACATAACCACTGATTATCATGTCCCCAAACATTCCTCTCTTGGTCATGAGCATCAGATACAGTTGGGTGTCCAGCTGCACTAGATGGCCTGTCTAGCAAGTGTGGTGAGAATTTGTCCCTAACATGCTTTAGAAAACACCTGGATTTCTTGTGCCCACTGTCTTGCTAATTCAACTGATAATGCAGCTTGCACTAGCAATCATAAAACTCCAAATAGAATTGTCTGATCTACAGAAGTATTCCACCATATGATGAAGATGGACATTTATTTAAAGATAGACATTCTGTATTTAACGGTAGGTATCCTGTGTAGTGTGGTCAACATGCTGGAGGGAAGGGATGCCACCCAGAAGGACCTGGACAGTTCACGACTTACGAACTTCTAAAAGGCCAAGTGCAACTCCTGCATGTGTGTCAGGGCAATCCCAAGCACAAACACAGGCTGAGGGGAGAATGGATTGAGAAAAGGCCTGGGGAGAAGGACTTGTGGGTACAGGTAGATAAGAAGCTCAACATGCCCCAGCCCCAGGCACCGGCACACAGAAACCCCCCCTGTGCTGGGCTGAGCCCCCAGCCTGGGCAGCAGGGGAGGGGGGATTCTGCCCCTCTGCCCCACTCAGGTGAGCCCCCACCTGAAGAGCTACCCCAGCCCTGGGGAACAACATCAGCAGGACGTGGCGCTGCTGGAGCCAGTCCAGAGGAGGCCACGGGGCTGCTGCCAGGGCTGGAGCCCCTCTGCTCTGGCGCCAGGCTGGGAGAGCTGGGGGTGCTCACCTGGAGGGGGCTCTGGGGAGACCTCAGAGCCTCTTCCAGGGCTCCTAAAGGGGCTCCAGGAGAGCTGGAGAGGGACTTTGGACAAGAGCCTGGAGGGACAGGACAAGGGGGAATGGCTTCCCACTGCCAGAGGGCAGGGTTAGGTGGGATACTGGGAAGAAATTTCTTGGCTGTGAGAATGATGAAGCCCTGGTACAGGTTGCCCAGAGAAAATGTGGCTGCCCCATCCCTGGGTGTTCAAGGCCAGTTTGGATGGGGTTTGGAGCAACCTGGTCAAGAGGAAGGTGCCCCTGTCTATGGCAGGGGGTGGAATGAGATGGCTTTTAGGGTTCCTTGGAATCCAACCCATTCTGTGATGATTGTTTTTCCTAAATTAGTGCCATTCATTTATTCTTACCAAGTTTTGTCAGTCCTGCTGTTATATTCCTCATAGAAAATTCTCTTAGCAGGCAAACCAGCTGGTTTCAATGAATGGTACTTGCAAAAGGAATCAGGAGCCTGGCCCTTGGGCTCTACCTTATGCTGGTGTAATCACTTGTGAGGGATGTCGTCAAATGATGGGCACTGTGCATGCTCTTGTTAAATGAGCCTTGAAGCTATCATTAGGGGTAAGATGAGAATCATGGATTGCTCAGTTTCTACACCTTGTACCAGTTGCTTTTGACTTATGCATAGAGACTGAGACCATGCAATCAGGGGAGCTCCGGTGCAGACAGAATAAAATAGCCAAAAAAACCCATGGGGCACCATCAAGAGAACGAGAGCACTAGCGTGGTTATATACTGTACTCTTTGTATTGACACTCTGACCATGTAACACCCTGGTGCACCTACATTTTGAGCAGTGTCAACTTCTGTAGAGCTACATGTCACACAGAACAGCAAGCACAGATGTGTGGGATGGAGCAGCATCCTCACAAACCTGAGAGTTTGAGTCTTCAGTCTGGAGTAAAGGCTCGGAAAGGTATGACCCACGACCAAAGTGAATGGTGTGAAGCTGTGTCATGGGAGGTTTAGGTTGGATATTAGGCAAAGGTTCTCCCAGAGGGTGGTCAGGCACTGAACAGGCTCTTCAGGGCAGTGGTCACAGACCCAAGGCTGCCAGAGCTCAAGAACCGTTTGGACAATGCTCTTAGGACAAGGGTGGGATTGTTGGGGTGTCCCCTGCAGGGCCAAGAGTCGGACTCGATGATTCCACTCAGGATATTCGATGAGTCAATGTTCAGGCTGGCAGCATCCCAGAGGAGTCATGTCCCAGAGCAGGCGCTGAACGGGGATTGCTGCCCCGTGACCGGCCCGGGCAGTGGCACAGTGAGCACAGGACGTGGCACCAGGAGCAGCTCACGGCCTGCCCGCCTGGGCTCCGCAGCCACGGGAGGAAGGGCGGAGGGCAAGGCCGCGCACGGGACGGAGACCCGCGGGCAACTGACCCCGCTCCGACGGCCGCGGCCGCCACAGTACCCGCGGTGCGCGGGCCGCAGGGAGCGGTCGGGCCAACGAGGGCCCCGTAACGAGCCGGCCCACGGGGACGCTGCCCAGACCACCCGCCCGGAACTGCGGGAACCGATAGGGAACCGACAGGGCACCGCGCGGAGCCGGCGAGTCCGCCACGGGGGGGCCCCACCCTTCGCGCACGCGCGGCTCCGTCCCGGAGCGGCCGTAAATCGGGGCGTGCGCGGCGCGCGGGGCCCGCGGTGAGCGGTGCCGTCCGGTCGCGCGATGCATTGTGGGCGCGGCTGAGGAAGTAAAATGGCGGACCTGGCGAACGAAGGTAGGCGGGAGTTGCAGGCGTCGTTACACTGGCCCACATCGGCCGCGGGCCCGGCTGGGCCCGGCCCGGCCTGGCCCGGCCCGGCGATCCGCGTTCAGGGGCTCGTCCGGGAGCGCCACCTCCCCGCGGCCGTCCCGGCCCCTGTGGGGCGAGCGGCCGGACAAAGGAAGCGCCTTGGCCCAGCCACCGCGCTGTCCGCGAGGCGGGGGCGGACGGGGCTAGGCTGGGGCTACGCTCTCAGGTGCCTTCCGCGGGTCGGTGCTCTCTGGGCGCGGACAGCGGACCCGGCGCTGGGCACGGGCCGTGGAGCGCGGCAGCGAGCGCTACGTCTCGGCCCCGGCTCTGAGCCGCTTTGTGCCCCGCCTTGTCCAGTTGCTTTATGAAGTTACTGTCCACAACTTTCGCACCACTGTAAATCTTTCCTTTGGTTGCACTCATGTTAATCCTTTCTTTAGTTAAAGGATTAATAGAAGGGCTGTGGAAAACAAGGTGGGGTATCAGTAGTATATGCATTGTATTTTTTTGAGCTGAAAACATCAGAGGTCCACTAGTAAAGTGGCTTCATTTTTTAATTTTTTTTTTCTGAAGGGCATTAGGAGAACCTGGGCTGCACTAGTACAGTATTTGGGTATTCTCCCCAAGGTGTATACAGTGGTGTTATAAGTGGCAGTGGGTAGCTATATTTTGCCTTTGGGAATGACAAATGTGTCTCAGTATTTTGGCAAAAGCCAGTTTGCCCTGCTGTCTCTGTTGTTTCTCATCATTCTTCTCAGGTAATGTAAGAGGGAAAGAAATGCCCAGAGGGAGGTGAATGAAAGTGTGTGTGAGGCCCCTTCTTTCACGACTGTTTCTTACTTTTGAACTCTGTGTCAGTGGCAATTACTGTTCTGATATTAACGTTAAACAACAGGAAGCAAATAAATGTTGTAGGTGCCACCTTTGAAGATGAAGCCTACAAGCAGCTAACAATACAATTACACTTAAGTTAACAAATTCTATGATGCAGCATGTCTTGAGCTGTTGGCTTCCAGACTCAGGATGAGTTATCAGTGGCCAAGGAGGCATGATAAGTGGTCTTAAGTATGGTAGTAGCCAAATCTGTAATGACTATTTGTGAGAAACCTAATGTCAGTATTTACTTTATATACTGCCATTATAATGACTTTATAATAAATTTTAATGGGTTCTTTTGTTTGTTTAGAACCAGAAGCTTGGCAATAGCTTTCTGAAGTCATGCGAGCCACTTGCTTTATTTCCCTTTTCTGCTGGAGAACATTAGACTCAACAGTTTACCAATATTTATTATGTCTTTTGATGATGACTTGTTATGTGTTTCTAGTTCTGTTTTTCTGCAGGGTCATATAGACTGACTGGGATGGCAGGGGGAGTGTGATCCCATCCTTAAGACCCTTTCCTGCCTCCAGAGACTTACCTCACCTGCAAACCTCCTTAGTTTATATTTGCGTGTTTTTCCAGAGTTGTCATCTTCATCTGTTGCTATTCTGTTTCTTCTTGCAATAAGAATGTGATACAATATTTCCTCAGATGAAGCAAGGTGAGCTTGCTTTGGAACTGTTGTCTCCTGCTCAGTCTAATATCATTGACTGTTGCTAGTTTTGTTCCCTTCAGTTCCATTTTTGAGGTGTACATTCTTTGTATAATAGTGGAAATACATGCACTTGCCGGAATTTGCATCTTTCTGCTGAAACTCGGAGAATTCCATAGTCTTTCTACTTGCCTTATTTGCAGTCCCTATCATGGCAAGGATCTTCTCAGGTGACTGTTTTCTTCTCATTCTTAAACACATCAATTAGTTTTATTTTTCCGTTGTTTAGGTGAATGCTTTACTTCCTTGTGCCCAGGTATTTTCATTTGAATATTTGAAGTAACTGTTTTGGTACTGATAATTCTTTGACCTTCTGCTTCATTCTTTGACCTTCTGCTTCATATTGGTCTATTGGTTAAAGTACTTGACAGCTCAGTGTTCATGTTCACAGAAAAGTGTGATTAAAGCAAAGTTCTTAATGTTCCTTAATCTTGATTGATCTGTACAACAGTGCTGTCTCAATCATACTTCGTTGTGAGGTGTGAAGCTAATTATTCTTTGATGCATAGTAGACACAAGTACCTAGAATGAGGTTTCAGTCATTCTTGCAGACTGTTTTTGTTTGGCATGTTTAAACAGTAGCTTTTATTGTCTGTTCATGCAGGTGAAACTCAAGATTACCTGTTTGGTTACTGCAATAAACCTTTTTCTGGCCTTGAAAAGTGCTGAGTTTCATGCTGCCTGTGTCTTCTCATCTTACTAATGCAAAGCTCTTTTAACCTGTAACTTTTACCATGACAGCCATCTTTCAAGCAATTGATTGGTGTTTCTGTTTCCAACAGTATATTAGTTATCTTTACCTTCTAGGTTCTGACGTCTCTCTTAGACTATTGAATGTCTTAAATCACCACTGAGCTGTCAGTACTGCCTCCAAGTAACCATTCTACCAACGTCCTTTGCAACTTCGGACTATTTTAATGGATGATCTTTCTTGATGCATTTATTCAAAGCTACAAGCATTTCCTCTAATAACTACTTCATTTTTTTCATTCTTACTGTTCCTCAAATATTTTTCCTTGGCTTGTCTTTCCTTTGTTTCTAGTGAGTAGGTGAAACTGCTCCCCTACCTCTTTATATTGGAGTGATGGCCAACTGTATCTTAACAGAAGAAGGTTGTTGGTTTAAGGAGGTCCTCTACTGCATAGAAGGAGGATGAACAATGAGGTAGTCCTAGTGCCACTTTCCAAAGAAGTTTGTACTGTGAAGTTTCCTAGGAACAGATCCTAGTCTTGGCATTGCCTGTCATGGTGAGAGATGAGCTGGTAAGTGCGGAGCTAATGAAGAGGAGGAGAGAGTGACTTCTCCTTAGCTGTGTGAAGTTTGATCGACTTTGCTGCAAAGATTTAGTGACATTGTGGTAAAGGTTTTGGGGACTGTCATTGTGCGGGTGATTATTGAAAACCAGGATTTTAGAATGGTAGACACAATTGTTATTGGTAGTAGTGTATAAAGTAGTTACTAAATGTTCTTAGAAACTTTCTTTGAAGTCTTTGGTACTTCACTGCCACATATGTGAAGTGTCAGTTTTAAGAAAATCCAGCTAGAACGCCAAAGAGAACTAGCAGCTTCCTTTTGGTCCTATATATTCATGGGAACCTGAATGCTTTTCTCATTAGCTTGCAGCTAATACACAACTAGTAATTTGCTTGTCTATAACTTACTGCTGAAGCTGCACTTTTAAGACAACAGGATCCCCTTGTATGGGGAATGAATTACTTTATATTTTCCATGGCTGAAAGGTGATACAAATTTTTCTCAGGGCTAAAATTTGATGGATGTGTTCACATTTCCCTTTTAGGAGGTGTCTGCAACTTAGTTGGCTTTATGAAATTGCTGAGCATACAGTTCACAATCATAACAGGCTTACTGTATATAATGGCCTTAAATTAATTAGAGGCTTGAGAGCAGTGCTGCAGGAAGGGACCTGGGGGTCCTGGTCAATGGCAAGTTGGATCTGAGTCAGCAGTACCCTGGAGTCAGGAGGGCCAACCTGGGGGCCCTCAGGCATCAGGCCAACTTGGTGAGGGAGGGGACTGTGTCTCTGCTCTGCACTGGGGCAGCCTCACCTTGAGTGCTGGGGGCAGTTTTGGGCACCACAGTATAAAAAAGACCTTAAGCTAATAGAGAGTGTCCAAAGAAGGGTCACAAGGATGAGGGAGGCTCTAGAGGGGAAGCCATATGAGGAGCTGCTGAGGGCACTTGTTTTGTTCAGCCTGGAGAAGGGGACACCTCAATGCAGTCTTCAGCCTCTTCATGAGGGGAGGCTGAGGGGCCGGTGCCAGTTCCTACACTCTTGTGACCAGTGATAGAGCTTGAGGAAACAGCATGAAGCTGAGTCAGGGGAGGTTTAGGTTGGCTATCAGGAAGTTTTTCACTCAGAGGGTGATTTTAGAACTGGGACAGGCTCCTCAGGGCAGTAATCACAGCACCACGCCTGAGTTCAAGATGCATTTGGACAATGCTCTCAGTCATAGGGTGGGATTGTTGGGATGCCCTGTGCAGGGCCAGGAGCTGGACTCGATGATCCTGATGGGTCCCTTCCAACTCAGCATATTTTATGATTTTATGAAATGCACAGTAGGTGAGCAAACTGAAGTAGTTCCTTTCAGAGTAATCAGTATAATTTCTTTGCCAGACTTGTAGGATGCTGACGTTGCTTCTGTGCTGTTTTGGGGTGGGGGTTGCCCTGATTTTTTATTCTACTTGACTCATGGTGGCTTTTGGACAGAGGAAGGTCTGCTGTTACTTTGAGGGAAAATGTGGCATTCACCACTGACTCTGTTTGCAGACTAGGAACAAGATTTTTTTTTTCCCCGTGGTGACTTCAGATGGATTAGTGGGTGCAAAGTTAGGCTGAGTGACATGTCCTCATAATTCACACCCAGACACCATAAAGATCTAATTAATTGACAAGATAGTGCTATCTAAATGCTTTAGTCCTTTTGTTAAGACTTTTTGGAATTCTTTATAAATATTTTATCTACATTGGAAAGTAGTTGGCCTGCCTCGTGGCTTTCTTTTTCCTCTCATATGAAAATAAGCTACTTTTTTCTATTCTGACTTGTAACATTTGCAGAACTATCTCTTTTCCCCAGGTCAGTTCTGTTCATCATGGCATCATTTGTGAAGTTTGGCCATAAATGATCCAGTTGTGTTTCTCGTTCTTTCTGACATGAAGTATGTCTAGATTTTGCTTGTGGAGGTCTTTCTGCAGATCAGCTCTTGGGGTGGCATCTTGCTCTTTGCTTTGAGTCTATTCTTAGCTATTGAAAGAGAATCTTGTGTTGTTATCAACACCTTTAGAATTTTATAGTGCTGCAAATTGTCCGTATCTCTTCATACATTACATTTAGCATGATTTTTCTGCGCTTCGTAATGTAAATGATGTAAAAATCTCCAAGAACATTTTTTGTGGCCTGCAATGTTCCAGTAAGCATAATTAAACCTAACTTTGAACTTTAATTTTCTTGACTCTCAGATAAGTGTTTCACAAGTGATAAATTACCACTCTGAGTATTTTCAGTCATTTAACAGCCTAATTGCTGTTCTTTTTAACACTCATTCATTGTTCACAGGTATGGTAGACTTTTTCTCTCATGATGTGATGTATTACAAAGAGTTACTGTTGGAGTAGCTATTCTCCAACTTGTATGCTTCTAGTGACAAAGAGTGCTTCTTGAAATCCAAGCAAGAACTCACTTGCCAAGAAGCTGCACTACAGTTTTGGTTTTTTTTCCCTGCCTCATGTAGTTTTCCATGTAATCAGGTGCTATTGCATTTCTCATGTAATTTGGAGTAAATTTAAAAGAAAAAGTGTTTGAAACATTGTACTTATTAGCTTTAAAAATAAATTCTCCTCTTAACAACGTGGCTACAGCAGATCTAGTGAGGTCTTGAAAGTCATTTTCATGACATGGTTCCTTCTAAAATATAAAGATTAATGTGAATCACCAACATATTTGGTGATCTGGGTTGCATGTCCTGTGAGGAGACTGGGTGTGTTCAGCCTAGAGGAAAGAAGTCTTCAGAGAGGCACATTTGGAGCTTAGCAGGGTCTCTGAGGAAGTTATTAGAGAGACAGACCCAGGCCCTTCAGAGTGGTGTATGTTGGAAGGACAAAGGGTGAGAGGTGGAATGAGATGTCCAGACTTGGAAATAGGGGAAAGGTTGGGTTTTTGTGGTGGTGGTGGGTTTTTTTCACCATAAGGACACTCAAGCAGTAGAAGAGATTACCCTGGGAGGCTGCTCAGCTTCCATCCTTGGATGTTAAGACTGGGCTGGATAACCTGATTAACCTGGCCTAACAACATAACTGACCTTACTTGAAAGCAGGCGATCAGACTAGAGACCTGCAATCTGAATTATGCTGTGCTCTTACGGTAGAGGCACAATGGGCTCAGCAGTGAAGAAGGCAACTGCTTTTTTGGCACTTCTCACTGCTGTGCTATGAGATACACTCTGTGAGCCTGAGAACTCCACAGAGATACACATTCCTGCAGGTGTTTCTTTCTATTTTCATAAGAACTGTAGAATGGTTTGGGTTGGAAGAGACCTTTGAAGACATCTACCCCTCCCCGACCCCCCGCAGTGTTCAGGGACACCTTCCACTAGGCCAGGTTGCTCCAAGCCCTGTCCAGTCTGCAGTCTGGCCTTGAATATTGGCAGGGATGGAGCATCCACAGGTCCATGAAGCAACCTGTCCCAGGGCCTCACCACCCTTGCAGGGAAGAATTTCTTCCTAATATGTAATCTAAATTTACGTTCTGTCAGTTTGAAGCCATTCCTTCTTGTCCAGAAAAGCTCTTTTGGAGCCGCTTAGGCACTGGAAGGGGCTCTTAAGGCCTCCCCAGAGCCTTCTCTTCTCCAGACTAAACACTCCCAGCTCTCCCAGCCTGACTCCAGAGCAGAGGGGCTCCAGCCCTGGGAGCATCTCCGTGGCCTCCTCTGGACTGCCTTCAGCAGCTCCACGTCCTGCTGATGTTGTTCCCCAGCCCAGCACAAGGGAGGTTTCTGTTTGCCGGTGCCCGGGGCCAGGGCATGTTGAGCTTCTTATCTACCTGTACCCACAAGTCCTTTTCCCCAGGCCTTTTCTCAATCCATTCTCCCCTCAGCCTGTGTTTGTGCTTGGGATTGCCCTGACACACGTGCAGGAGTTGCACTTGGCCTTTTAGAAGTTCGTAAGGTTTGCACAGTCTCACCTCTCCAGCCTGTCCGGATGGCATCCCTTCCCTTCAGCACATCAGCCACACCACACAGCTTGGTGTCATTGGCAGACTTGCTGTAGGTGCCCTCAATGACACTGTTCATGTCACCAACAAAGGTATTAAACAGTGTTGGTGCCAAGCTTTGTCTCCACTTGGACACTGAGCTATTGACTGCAACTCTGAGTGCAGCCACCAGCCAATTCCTTATCCAGGGGGTGGTCCATCTGTCCCATTTAGAGACAAGGATCTGTGGGACAGCGTCAAATGTTTTGCACAAGTCCAGGTAGAATGTCACTTGCTCTTCCCTTGTCCACCAACACTGTAATACAATCATAGAACTCCACCAAATTTGTTAGGCATGGTGTGCTGTAAGTGAAGCCATGTTGGCTCTCACTAATCACCACCTTATTTTCCATGTGCCTTAGCACAGTTTCCAGGAGGGTCTGCTCCACAATCTTGCCAGGTACAGAGGTGAGGCTGGCCAGCCTGTAGTGCCCCAAGTCTGCCTTTTCTCCCTTATTGTAAAGGGGGGTTGTGTTTCCCCTTTTCCAGTCACTGGGAGCTTCCTCAGATGGCCACGACTTCTCCATGAATGGAGAGTGGCTTTACTTCCTCTGACAGTTCCCTTAGGACTCATGGATGCATTTCATCAGTTCCCGTGGACTTGTGCACCTTCAGCTTCCTTAGATGGTTTCAAGCCTGTTTTCCTATAGCGGGTGGTCCTTCATTGTGCCAGTTCCTGCTGCTTTTGCCCTTCATAACTTGGATGGAGTGTTTGGAGCACTTCTTGGTGAAGACAGAATCAAAAATTGAGTACCTCAGCCTTCTCCATTCCATGGTAACCTGGTCTCCTATTTCCTGCTGGAAAGGGCTCATGTTTTCCCCAGCCTTTCTCTTATCACCAATGTACCTACAGAAGCTTTTTTTGTTGCCCTTGACCCCTTGGATTTTTTTCAATAATGAGTCATTTCATGCTGCAATAAAGGTCTGACACCTTGTGGCTGCTAGAGGTGCACCAGCTGCCATGGTTCATGTTCATGTGAATGGATGTTTCGTCTATGTGTGAGAAAGGTGATTGACATGGGAGAGTTTGCTACAGCTACTAGTGGTCACGTATCTAGGTTAAAAATCTCATTAAATGGTATACATGACTTGAAGGTGATATCTCTGCATGAGCTATTGAGGTAGTATTTTCTGTTTCTGCATTCTGATTTCCACAGCTTGTGAGAAGCTCAGCAGGTTTCTTAGTACATGTTTTTCTGACAGCACAGAGGGATTTATTGATAGTTAATGACTTGATGGTAAAATATGTTAAATAAATTTAGCCTGTGAAAGCCAGCTCTTGAGGTTTTTGTAGTTATTTATGCAGGTTGAAATATCTGTAATGTGAATACACTGAAGAAATGAGTTCTGTGGATTCAGTTGGTTTTCAGTTGTGGATTCAATTTGATTTGACAGCCTTAAACCACTCAGGTTTGTACGAGTTCCAGATCTTGAGACTGGAGAGGTAGTGTCTTTGATGCTAATTATTGAAGTTCTGCTTTCCTTCTTACATGCTTGGGCTTTACCTGAACACCTCCATCAAGACTGACTTGGTCAGAAAATTTACTCTTTTTTTTCACCAGATCTTTGTTTTGCCATGTTTCTGTCTGCTTCTCTCAAGAAAAAAAACAAGTCTATTCCTCAGTTTTTAAGAACTATGTGCTCTGACTGCTCATCTCTTGGTGAAGGAGATCTCATGTTCTCTCACATGCATTCTACCTGAAGTTTGAAGGTTGAGGGGTTTTCCTTCATATATCATGCTTTATTTTCTTTTTAAGTTGCTGACAGTTTTGTGGGCCTGGCAGATCCATTTTACCAAAGGTCATCCTTCAGACACCATGGTGGAACAAAAGCATGCTTGAGAACATGACTGTGGTCCAGAGGTTGGCTAGTACAAATAACTATGGAATTCTTGTTTTGGACCAGCACTTGACTGGAAAAACTGAAGAACTACCTAACATCTGCATTTTTGATCTCCAAAAATAAAACCTGGTATGTGGGTTCTTCATTTGATAAGGAAACATGGTATGTGTAAGTGTACAAAAAACATTAAGTGCTAGAGAGCTCTACATAAATGCATTTAAAAACATCACTAGAAATAGGAACCAAAAGCTGGACGTTTGAATAGGAAATTTGACACTGGAAGTTTTTACCAAGTGCAGAAACGGATGATTGAGGGCAGTAATAATTTGCTTTTGATGTCTTCAATGAAAACATTTACCCAAAATTTAAATAAGGCTTAGAAAAATATGCAGTATTTAATGAAGGTGGTCAGATTAGGCAGTCCAGTGATCCCTTCTTGCCTTGGGCTAGAATTAGGGAGATGTTTCCAGCATTGTGGTCTTATTGCAGACTTCAGAAAGGACACAATGAACAAGTGTGTTCCCTGTGTCTGTTCGTAAGTACTGGCATAGTTGGTAGCTGTGAGTGCCTGTTGTCTCATTGTCATTCGTGATCCTGTCAGTTGGTCTCACAGTCAACAAAAGCAGTGGTGAGATTCTGAATACCGGAGGACTGTGTTCCTTCGGTGGACAGAGACTAACAAGTGTTGCACAAGTGTTCCCTTTTTCAGGTTGACTAGCAGGCCTGGCCATAATTTGCTTTATTAGATCCTTTTGCCGTTCTCATTTGTCACAGCTGTACACAGTCTCAAATAGTTGGGGTCTTTTCATTCTCTTTTATTCTTTGTTCTTTCATCTAATTCTTTTTTTCCTGGGAGCTTTCTGCTGTTCCCAGCATCTGTCTTCTTTTTTCCTGAGTGCTTAGTTTTCAGTCACAGGACTCCATCTCCTATTTTGTGTTACTTTGCATCAGTTTCTCTAGCTACCAATTCCATCTTTTGCCAGTTGTCCCATGGTTTCTCTGCACTCTGCATTGTTGTTAGATCTGTTTTTATTTGTTTGCTTTCTTCTCTCCCAGTACTTAAATCCTCTATTATGCACTAGACAGACATGTAGTTTTTTTGTTCGGTTCTCCTTGGTATTTGTGGAATTTGGTGCAGGAGTCTCTTGTAAGTTGTGCATGACACAATCAAGTCCCACGTTCTGGTACATCTCCGTATTGATTGGTTTGGCAGAGGGCATGCTACTTGCTGCTGTAGCAGTAACACTAATGAGCGTTAAAGTATACCACGTGGTATTAAGAAATAACTGTCACTATGAAGTCAAGGGTTAAAAGCTTGGCCATTGCCTAAGTGCAGCGTCCCATAGCCAGGTTATACTGAGGCCAAGGGAATGAAAAGGGCTCCCTGGCTTGTTTCACACTGGTTTTTGGGACAGGTATCACATTTAAGGGTCTGCATTGTTTTCACTTTTGAAATGGATTGCCTACATTGCTCTTATTAATAAGCATTTTTAAGATTCAGCAGTATTTGATGGATAGATGAACTTAAAAAATAAAGGGGAAAAAAGAGCAGCCAAAATGATGTCTTTAGTAGCTTAATTTCTTGATTAATTTTACCTTTTGTAGAACAAGTTATGCCAGTCTTGCAAGATCAGTCTTGCAGCGTTTTTTTGATTTTGCTGGGTCATACCTTTGAGTTAGATCCACAAAAAAGTAGAAAGAGGCTCTTCCACCCTCACAATTAATTGCACAGTTCTTGTAATATTTTCATAATTTTGTGTATGTCAACTAAAGTTTCACTTTTTCAGCCAAACTGATCTAACACTAGCAGTTCCCAAATGGACAATTGAATCCCTTTTTCCTTATATGGTGATCCAAGTACTTTACTGATGCTGCAACTGATTTATGGAGGATTTTGTGATTCTGTTCTTTTTTTAGGTGTAGGTGCAAGGTAATTCTTCTTGATGGCTTTATTTTTTTTTTTAAATGGTAGCCTTTCAAGTTCTGAAAGCTTTAAAATTTTTAGTTTTCTCAAATGTCTAGACTTGTTTATAAGACTGGATAATTGCAAAGGTGGAACTTTTTGGCTAATTTCTTTTCAAATCTAGCTCTCCCTAAATCCCATTTTCCAGACTGAAAGACAGACTGAAATATCATACTCATCTTTAGCCCTACAAACATACAGGAGGGCTGGTGACTGCATAGTGTGCGTGCAGCTTCTCTTCAAATACAACTCACACACAAGGTGCCTCAGTTTGTTGACTCCCAGGAATTCTCACCTCTGCTTTATCACACATAGTCGCCCTGTGTGTGTATACTTTTGTTATTCAGGACACTGAGGTAGTTCTGAAATCTTGAGGGACAATGGAAATATACACTCATTCTAGACATTAATTCTGTTCTTGAAGACTAGATGCTGATGTACTTATTTAGAAAATAGCATCCTGCTAATAGTTGAGTCAGAGCTTTAAGATGAAAGCAACTGTGCTCTTAAATTATGCAGAAAAGACTGGTTCCTCTGTAATATGTATGAAATATGTGGTTTGAATTTTAGACCTGCAAATACTGATTTAGGACCTTTCTAAAGTTTTCAATGATAATGAAATACAAGTATAATCAAATGTCAGTGTTAGGGGACCTTTAAGAAAGGGGTATGCAGGGGTGTACGGCAAACTCCCTTTTCATTAATGCGTGATGATGGGGAAGGAAAAGCATCTGTTCAGCTGGTGAACTGCTGCAGCAAAGGGTCCTATCTGTCTGATGCACCCAAGTACGGTACAAGTACTAGCTTGAAAGTGATCTGGAGGGGAAACACAAATAGCTTTCAGGTATTAGTTGTGTTATTTGCCTTAAAACACTCCTTTTTACTTTTGAAGGTCAAGTCCTTATAGACATGTGTTACCAGGAACTGGTAAAAACAATGTGTAACTGAGATTTAACCAGCTTAGGGATTCATTGTTGGTAAAAGCATCATAGAAGATAACATTTTCATAATAGTCAATACGAATGTGGTTGGAAAAAACTCCAATGATTTCTCTTTTTACAGAAAAACCTGCCATTGCTCCACCTGTCTTTGTATTTCAGAAGGATAAAGCACAGAAGGTAAGGAGATACTGACACTTTTTGCTTTGTTTTGTTCTTAGCCCTGACTCCTTCCTTCCATGGTGATCAGTCCTTTGTCTGTATTGTCTTGAAGATGGCTAATAGAGCATTAACATCATTAATGGGCATAGGGCAAGCAGGTGCTGAAGGGCTAAAAGTGGGAAGATGTATGATGCTTTCACAATACAGGTAGCTCTTCAGACAGAAGACAGACCAATCTGGGAGAAAAAGTGTTGTGAAGGTGTATCTTGAACATGTGGCAGAGGAGTGCTGACACTTGAGATACATGACAAAGCTACAAAATTTGTTTTTCTGATAATAGGGTTAAGATAAAGCAAAGGAAAGTAGTCTAGATTATTGCTTTTCACCTCAGTGTATTTAAATGTCTCTTATATCTTTGGTTAGTAAGCTGTGAAGTGTCTAACTACCTTGGGAAATAGTAATTCTGTTCCCCGATCTCAATATCCTATGGTATTTAATTCTGTCTGGTTAATAGTAAAAGCTATTTAGATTTATGGGGAAAAAAAAATCAAGGTTACTCTTGTTTCTGTTGAAGATGGTGGGAACCAAGAGAAGTATGTGATACACTTTCTGTTGGATCACTGGATTGTTTTGTTTTCTGTGGAGTCAGAAATGTTTGAATTGAAATACTGAACCACTTTTCAGTTGATAGCTTTTCTCTGGTTTGGAACAAGTACCAGACTCAAGCTTTCTCACAGGTTCAGTAGGCATATTCCTCAGCAGGAGCTTGAAATCTTTTCTCAGCTTGGAAAGGATTTAAGTCTGCTGTCCTCCTAATATTAGTTAATCAAATTAAATCTGCCGGAGAGTAAGTACTTTCAAGACATTATTTTAATTACATTTTTTACAGTGACTGTTTACATACACCTTGGAATGAAGGAAGTGGTAGTGTTTGCACTACCAATTTTGATCATGTTTCCTTTTAGGAAACCGCTCCCAATCACCCACTGTTGCTTAGACTGTTTTGAAGTCCCTTCTGAGTTGCATCATGGTGAGTGTTCTCCGCAGGTGTCCTTTAGCCTGGCAGTGGTGATCATAGCAGTGTGCAATCCAGGCAGAGTGACATGGGTCCTGTGTCGTTTTTTGCTGGCCTGGTCCTTACATGCCAAGATAGCAGTTCTTGTGCTCTCAAGTTCCTTCATGTTGTACCTTTGTTTCTGCACCCCTCTGGCAGCCTTCACACTCTACGCCTTCAGCATTAGGCTGTGCAAGCTCCTGCATCAGGCTGTAAGACAGATCTGTTGCACTCTGATAGGTCTCAACAAAATATTTTTAAAAATATATTAATTAAAGGCACAATGTATTTTGGGGCTGGTGGAGAGGATCCAGGGAGGGAGATCTGTGATGTAGTCTTCCCTATTGCCTCTGAGGATGCTGAGGTGGTGCTGAACAGGTAGCTGTATTCAGGACAGCCTCTGCTGACAGGCACTGGCTTTGTTGGGTGGAGGGTCTGTGGGTTCCCGAGCATCTTGAAGGCACAGGAGTTAGAGATAAGTTATAAATTGATCTAAACGCCAAGTGATGGTGGTGCTGTCAAGGGGGCTAGCCACTGTTGCTTTGGGCATCGAATAAGTCTGGCTTGGCTGGGCAATAGGGCTTGTTCTTTGAAACAGATCAGAGAATCTGGTAGTAGCATCTGTCAGTTAGTTGCCAATTTTCAAAGTAGTAAGAGACATAAATGCTTATGCTAAATTTTGTATTACGTGGAGATGTAGGACCTTTTTAAAGAGGAAGGTGGAGTGATTAGTAATTTTAGTAGCTTTTATTGTGGTGTATTTGACTCTGCAGAGAGGACTTGTAGAAGCATCAGTGCTGTACTACTTGCAGTTTGATTAAATAATGATCTTGTTGCTCATGCCAGTAGTTGTTTTTTGTAGTATAGATACAACAGTAGTATAGTCAGAACATGATATTGTGAGCCAAAAGTAGCAGCCACTTAATCTGTGCTGTTTATATCAGAATCTAGCATTCAAGCCAGCTTTAATAAACTTAATTAAGGAAAAGTGCCTCAGGTTATATACTAGTTGAGATATTTTACTGTATTTTCAGAAAGACTTAATAGCTAAATATTCCCAATAAGAGTTAACTCTGTTACTGTTTCTGTAAAAGGTGCCTGGTTAAGTGCATTGCCTGCCACAAAAGACTATCCTTATTAAAGTTAACAAGGAAATCCTGTAAACAGAGGAGTTTTTCCTCGAGCAATGTTTTGAAGAAAATGCAAAAGTAACTTCAAAATAGTTGTCAAACAACACAGTACTTGAATATGTAATTTCTCTATGTAAATTACAATTTTAATTCAGCAAAATGTCTAGTCAGATCACTTTTTTCTGTAAGCAGAAGTGTTAGTGGAGGCTTTTAAGTGCTGACACAGCAGTCTGATAGTAAGCTGAGAGGGAGAAAAAGCATTGCATTGTGTATTCAGTTAACTGTCTGTGATGGTTGTTTATACTTTTGCCTAGAGTTTTTCCACATGAACCTGGACATCCTGAGCAGAATTATTTCATTGCAGCATCTACAGATCCTCTCAGTATTACAGCTGGGTTGATACAATTCAGTGGTCTTACAGACTTTTCTGGAACTAACAGTGTCTACTATTAAGTTAAACAACATTCTTTTTCCAGAAGTCTTGACTTAAGTTTGTGCTTGGAAGGTGTCAGACATGTTGGTCATACCAACACCATGAAACACTTGAGGCTTGGGGCAGAATGGCTGGAAAGCTGCCTGGTGGAGGAAGACCTGGTGGTGTTGATCAACAGCAGCTGAACAAGAGCCCAGATGGCCAAAAAGGCCAATGGTACCTGGCCTGTACCAGCAATAGTGGCCAGCAGAACCAAGGCAGTGACCGTCCCGCTGTGCTGGGCACTGGTGAGGCATTTCAAATCCTGGGTTCAATTTTAGGCTCCTCATGACAAGAAAGTCATTGAAGGGCTGTAGCATGTCCAGAGAAGGGAACAGAGCTGGGGAAGAGTCTGGAGCACACGGCTGATGAGGAGCAGCTGAGGGAACTGGAGGGGCTCAGCCTGGAGAAAAGGAGGCTCAGGGGGGACCTTCTCACTCTCCACAACTCCCTGACAGGAGGGTGGAGCCAGGTGGGTGTCAGGCTCTGCTACCAGGGGACAAGGGACAGGATGAGAGGAAATGACCTCAAGTTGTGCAGGGGTGGTTTAGCTTAGATATTGGGAATTTCTTCACTGAAAGGGCTGTCCAGGCCTGGCACAGCTGCCCAGGGCAGTGGTTGAGTCCTCATCCCTGCAGGGATTTAAAAGCTGAGTGGATGTGGCACTTGAGGACATGGGTTAGAGGTGGACTTGGCAGTGTTGGGGAATGGCTGAACTCTGATCTTGGAGGAGGTTTCCAACCTGAACAATTCTATGGTTCTATGATCTTTTTCTCCACTAGAAATTGGAAAATATTCAGCATGTTCTAGGACAAAGTTTATACTAGTCTGGAAACTAATTTTTTAACTGCATCTTCCAGCTAGGGATGTATACACTTGAATAAAACATCAGAACTTGCAGTTCGACATGTTTATTTTAGAGGGGACAAAAAGTGCATGGTGTTCATAATGCTGCCTCTTAATTTTACTTTCAGTAAGGAGGTTTGAGTTGTTTTCTTTTGCAGTTAAAGACAGGATTAGTCTCTCCTTATTTTCAATTTAGATGTCAATTAATGGTGGATGTCAAGCTGGTAGTTACTAAATTGGAGTGAGTCTGCATTTTTACGATTTTCACATCTCCTTAACTCTTTGAGAACTATTTTTACAATGTGTGAAATATAGTCTTGCAAATATCTGAATAGTAGTGCTGCTATTCATGTTTCTGACAAGCAGAGTTTCTAGTGCTGACACCAGCTGGAAAATTGCACCAGCTTAAGACTCAAACTGTTGAGATCCGAAAGCAATACAAAGTCTGAACCTCGCTATGTTAGGCATAGAGTATTTCTGTTACTCTATTATCTATCCAAATAACTTATTTATGAGCTAAGCTGTGCTTTTCATAGCACTTTTTGAATTAAATATATAAATTGATGGATACAACTTATATATGTGCTTAATATTAGACACTTGTTTGACTTGTGTTTCTGCTCTGAAACTGACTAGCTTCTGCCATAAAATCATTTCATGACAAGTTTCTGGCCATAGGTTACTTGAAATTTTCTGATGTTAATTTTTAACATGCACTTCTGAGGTGAAAGTATTGTCATTTTTTGATTGACGCATTTTTAAGCAGGTATATTAACTCAAACAAATTTAATCAGTAGCAGTGTAAAGAAACACTTTGTCCAAAAATGTTTTTAAAGTAGTGTCATTTGTTCTGCAAGTGTGAACTGTGATAATCTGGTCGTTACTGATTGTCATCATGTAGGATCATTATGACCTCCCTAGTCACAGGTATAGGAAAACGTAGATTCTCCAGTCGAGTTTAAAAAATTTTTGCACTTGAAAACACCATTGTTTATGATGTAGCTTGCGCCTTTGTCCTCTTCCCTCCAGCAGCCTGGGTTGGGGTATTGGTAGAATATAGAAAAGAACACTACTTCTAGTTTGTTGTATAACTAGTTTTGATCAGTGTACTGCTTTCCATATGTGACTTGATAGAGATGATCTTTTAAGAATGACTCTGAAAGAAGGTAAGTTATGTGATACTTGGGTCATGTTCCACACTGAAGTGGTACAAAGTGTTTAAGGGGTAACTGGGTCCTGAATGCAAAGGTTCTGGAGTGAATAAGGGATTATGTTGTTAAATTGTTCTAGCTGTCATCATGGTCTCAACTATAGAGTTTTAAAAGTAGGTATGGAGTTGTAAAAGTGATGTAAGTGATCAGAAGATGGCATTCCCAGGTAGCCTGGAGAGCAAAATCATGAGTTAAATTTTTTTTTTTTTTTTTTTTTTTTTTAAGATGATATATAAAGTAGGGGTTTGTTGAAGTCCTGCTTTGATGCAGTGTTATTTATTTGGAAATGCTTGGGTTTTGGTGGTTTGGGGAGGCAGATGACTAGAAAGTTTCTTCATGCTGTGGCCATGACTTACAGGTTTAGGACGGTGGCAGAGAGAGAACTGTGAATGAAGTAATTTGTGTATGGAGAGGCAAAGAATTCCCTTTCCCAGTCTGGCTCAGCATTGTTAGCATGGCTGGCAAGAGGCTTTGTTAGCTTACCCAGCTGAACTGTGTTGTAAGTTCATAGTATACTTAAGGAGTTAAAATTTATGCTTAAGAGTTCATAAATGTGAATATATTGTTGTACTTAAAAGAACAGTCATGAAGGTATCTGGAGAGACAGTTGTGCCAGACAAAGCTTGGAGGAATATAGAGAGGCTGATAAAGTCAAAGGCAGTTAGGCATACAAGCAAAAGTTGTCCTTGGCTCTAAGCAGGTAAAAAATGTGAAAAGATATACTGAGAGTAGTCTTTTTAGGCTATTGGATAGGGGTGCTAGGGTGAGGAAAATGAGGAAAGGAGTTACAAATAGCTCAACTTAGAATTGGAAGGAAAAGCTGGTCCACGAGTGCTTGTGCCAGTCTATAATGAAAAAGAATATTATTTCCTTGCCTGTGTTTGGTGACTGTAGTATCATGTGAGTCTTAGCTTTGAAGTATTCCTTCATGTCTCTCCTTATTTTCTGCAATGCAGAAGAAGCCAAATCTCCAAATAGACTTAGATATATTTCGTCTGGGTGTGCTATTTTTAGTTTTAATAAAATCGATGTTGTTTGATCTGGCTGAGCAAGGTGAATTTGTGTAGGTGGCTTCCTAACGTTGTTCATCTCTCCCTTGGTCTTTGCCGTAGTGTTTAAGAGACAGGAACAGGTTTCTGTCCAGTTCTGAGTAGAACTGTATTTTATAAGGAATGTTTTCTTTAGAGAAGAGGAGGCTCAAGGATGGACACATTTCTCAGACAAAACATTCCAGCAAAAAGGAAGAGAGTGAACTGTTCACCAGCTCCAGAGAACTTCCAAAATGAGCTTAGACCAGAATTCATGAAGCTAAGAGACTAGGAAACACTTTCAATAGTATTGCATGACTAAGGAGTAAAATTAATTTTAAGAGTTCTCAGTTTCCTTTGGATATGGTTTTTTGAGAACAGCTGTACAAACTTCTGCCCGGAGCAGTTCTGGTTTGATAAATCCATGAGTCCTTTGCTGGTGTTGTTTTCCATGACTTAAACCATATACTATTCACAAAATTCTGAAACTTGCAGTAGTTTTTGATTAATATATTTTTTCTAATATAATCTTATATTTTTATGTATTTATGTATTGGCTATGAAATTCTTATCTTGGATTCACATTTTTCTTCATAGAAGTGGTGATTTACAATAATTATTTTTTGTTTGTTTCTTTTGTGGGTCTTGAAGCAGATATTCCAGTCTTGCTTAGGATAGAAATCAGATTTATGCTTATTTCCACTTTTTTAAATGCTTGATACCAAGTATTTCAAGTATTACAAGACTTATTAAACTGTGTTGGATGTTTACTTAGCATACTTTAAGATGTTCTAAACTGTGTCAATATAAGTTACTTTAAAAATACTTTGTCATTTCCACTTGTAAGTTGTTTAGCACAAGTGTGTATTTTGAATGTTCTTGCCTCCTCTTCATTATCAGCAATTTTCTGAACTGTACCTAGAAGTCAGTGTAAATTTCTGGTAAGACTCTTTTTTTCTTTTTTTTCATATATTATAAGTGCTATGGCCAGCTCAAGGTAGCCTTTTCCTTCCGTTCTCCCCAGACGAAAAGGTCGCTACACTGCTAGATTTTATTAAATGTTTGGTGACAAAATGTTTCTTTAACTCTTCTCATTCTGTGGGGTTTTAGGTTAGTGTTTGGGTTTGTTATTAACAACTAAATATTAAAACCAGATAACTTTTGACAGTACAGAAAGCCAGCATCCTGAACTTTTACCTGACATCCATAGTATTATCCCCAGTAAATATATTTTGACTGTTTTGAGCCTTAGTTATAGTAATTTCTTGCATGATAAAATTTCATTGTTGCTGGCTTTTAATAATTGCTTCTGTTATGAGGACAGAACAAGTGTTACTGGAAGAACTTGGGTCTCTTAAGATGGTCAGTTCTGCTGTTTATTTTTGAGGCTTTTGCTTACTTTCTTGTGTGGACCAGGGCAATGATGAGCATTTTTAGTCTCTCTTGTTCTACCAAGTGTTTTCTGGGAGCAAGCCAAGATTGTGTGCTTTTGAGTGCCATCTTTTCCTTACTGCTTGATTCTTCAGATATTTCAGCATAAGATGCAGGGAAGCTCAGCCCACAGATTGCAACTGGGAGCACATCCTTGGCCTGCCTGTTATCCATGGGCTATAATGTAGTCCTTAAACACAATACAGTTGGTTGTGCTCAAAGCCTTTTTAACTTTTTCATTCTTCAGACGAGTGCCGAATATGATAATGCTTAACTTTTTTTGTACAAGCCGGGATGTGCAGCATTAAATGATGTGAAGGAATGAAAAGTCTGTGGCAGAAGTTCAGAAAATACCAAATCCCATTAGGTTGCACTAGTTATCCTGTCACCTCCCTCCTTGAAATAGACTGAGAGTTGTTCATTTATGAAACAAAGCATTGGTGTTGCTTTTCAGGTAATTCACCGTCATGTGAATATGAAAGGATCCTGTGTTTTGTGTGAATGTTAAAATAATTAATTTCTGTGAGAATTTTATAACCAATCTACCTCCCTCAAACGTGGGCTGAAGAGGCAGTGAAGGACACTTATTTACAGTAATTGTCTAATTTATATGTCTGAATCTGCGGGTAAAATCTATCAGCTGTCCTTTAGTCCTTGAGAGAGGGGAGACGTTAAACCCCAACAAGCCTGTAGCTGGCAAATCCTCTTTGCTGGGACACAGATGATTTCGGTAACTTTCAGAAGAGTGCATTTGCTCCAGCTGAGGCTTTCTGCAGGGAGGGGAAGCTAATTTTGTCAGCAGGTTTGTTACACAGTTTCTATGTATTTTAATTGGTGTCTCAGCAACAAGCAGCTCCTTCTGCCATACTGTGAAAACAGCGAAATTTAAACATGGATTAGCAGATCCTCTCACTAGGACGACCAATCTCTCATGTTGCAGCCTTGCATTGAAGGGACATTGTCTTTTCTGCTCACAGTCCCCTGCAGAGCAAAAAACTTTGTCGGATTCAGGCGAGGACCCCCAGGGAGAGGTTGAGCCCCCCTACCATGGTCTGGGTCACACAGAACCAGCTGGTGAGTGCGACTCTGAGTACCCTCCTCCTGCTGTGGCCTCAGTCAGTGCTACCCTGAGTCCCGCTTCTGAAGCCCAGCTTGCTCCTATTCAACAAGAACTGGCAGGGGTAAGTGTCAACCTACCAAGTACTTCTGCTGCTGAGGGGATTAGAGGAAAAATTCCCTTCCACTAGGTGGAATCCATTACTGTTCACTGTAGGAAGTGCAAATCACAGTCTGTCTGGTTCTTTGATCTCAAGTGTTAGTCCTCTCTAAACCCTCGTTCCAAATAGAAGAAATTAAATTTGTATAGTGTAACTGTGGAAGACACCTCAAGTATTTTAAAATTTAGGGTGTAAACTGTGTGTTTGCTAAAGGTAAGAGCACTTCTGAATGAGTGAGAAAGTGGGTCTATATTTGCGGGATTTGCTTCAAGCAGTTAGAGGAGAACTCTTTGTTCCCTCCCTGGGCCATAATGCTGCAGCTTGACAAAGCGAGCAGCTAATACTGTTTCCACTGGATATGTCATGCCAACCTGTAAGGTATTTAACAGATTAAAGGCACCAAGCATCATAGCAGAGTTTCGAATTTGGGTGTTTTGAGTGGGGAGGAAATCAGTACCTTGTGGAAAAGCTGTCAGTGCTCATAATTTCATTTTTCTACTGGTGATGTAGCAAAATCTTCTCTGAAAGATTGCATGACTGAAAGACTGCTACCAAACAGTCTTTCAGAACAATTTTAAGTGTTCCTAATCTTTCTGGTTGGTGGACCATGTTTCCTTGGTGCAGATGAGTGTCACTGTTCACTCCGGCATCACACCCTAGGCATGTGCTCTTTGCTAGATCTTTGTCTGTTAAGGCTCCTTCACCCAGTACCTGCATCCTTTTCTTGCACTGGTTGGTTTGGGGTTTTTTTTGACCTAGAATCGGCTATCTCCAGTAAACCGAGTACTGAATGGATTGTCATGACAAGGAGCAAATAGCTGTAGGTTAAGTACCTCTCAATGTTCAGACTATTGCTTCATTACCTGCAGAAACCTTTCTATTTCAGTTTCTTTTCTGAAGGCTAAAATTTTCAAGGGTTAATATTTTAAAATATAGCTAGTAAACATGTGTGGAAAATTGTGCTCTGAAAAGCCAGTGTCCATAAAAGAGATAGAGGAGTCCTGCAACTTGATTCCAATAAAGGGAGAGAGTCCCCCGGGGCACACGCCCACCACCTTTTCTCTCTCGAGGTTTTGGAGGGCGCGGCCTCCTTTTATCCTGAACTCCCGGCCGCCTCTTGCCCTCTTCCTTTCCCCATTGGCTGAGGCACCAGGAAGGTGCAGCCTTCCCGAACCGCCTACCACATATCCCCCCTTGAACCTGTCATTTTACCCCAAAGTTCAGAAGTTCAGGTTTGTGCAGACCCACTCGTCTGTTTCATGAGCCAAGCTCCCTGGGCTCTGTAACAAAACTGCTGCTTGAAGTGGGTAGAGACATTAAGACCTGTTTCAAAGACGTTAACACCCATACCCTCACCAGTGGAATTGTTTGTAAAGACATTAGCACACATCTTTCCTATCAAACATAGGAAACTTTTATTATACTTACGGACTTTTATCTCAATTTTCTGTCATTGGAAATTGCAGTGGTAGTAGAACTGAACAAGAGAACTGTATTAATCAGACTCTAAGGAACACTGCAGCAAGTGATTATCTTCGTCTTGTTCTTAGCGAGCAGAAAATTTTACCCCAGTTAACCCAGTTCTGAAAGACATTTAAAACCCAAAAATGCTGTTGGGGATCGTATGCAGAAATTAGTGATTGTGCAGAACAGCTGTTTCAGCATTCTTCTTGGCTCCATTCAATTAAATGTACAGAATTGTACAGTGCTCAGTATAGGCATGTAAGTGGCATGCATTGGCAAGCACTCTTCAGATTATCCCAGTGTCTTACAGTAAAACCATCGCTTACCTTGAAATCTGGAGAAGGTTGATGCATCTTAGGAGTGCTTGTACTGGTTTGCTGGAACAGCAGTTTTCATGCAGTCTTCCCAGGGCCTGGGAAGATGGATGAATTTAGATGGAAGAATAGACACTGGATATTTCTTGTTTACTTGTTTGTACACACACAGGCAGGTATTTTTGATATGATGTGAATTCAGTGTGGCCATAGGTACAGCCCCTTGCAGAGCTTGTGGTCATGTCCTAACTCTTTGCTAACCCACACCAGCCTACCACAGCCTTGGCCATTCCTGGAAGACTGCTGGTTAAGAGGTTCTGGAACAGTTTTTAAGCAAATCATGGCAGTTCTATTATGCCTGTGTATGTGCTGAGTGTCTGGACTGCAGAGACTTGCATTACTGTGCTCTGAAGTCCTTTATATATGACTTTTTGCATCTTAAAATGCATTTTGAAGGATGAGCACTATAAGTGTACTCTTAGAACTTTCTCTGAATTACATTGACATTTTCTGCTTTACCCAGATTCTCCCTTCCTGTCCCTGTTTCTGCTCACTACTGTGAATAAGCAAAACTGGACAAATTTGTTCAAGTTTTGAAGTTCTTCTCTTACCTTGATGTGATAGCTGTGTGAGGCAATAATGTTTGTATTTAGTTAATTACTGTGACTTACACTTTTAAAAAGCAGTTGGTAGCCTTTATGAAGGTAATTTCCTTAACTAGAAATGTGTCATAATTGTAGGAGCCTCTATTTATGCATAATTGTCACTTTTCTTTAGCTAGATTTCTGAGAACCGGGGGCAGAGAGAATAAGTGAAAAGTGGCTTCTGCTCTAAGATGGGAAAATGCTAAGTTGGATTTTGCTATTACCAGTTTGTGTCTCATCGGCATCTAAGTCCAAGGAACTGAATGGAGATAAATTGGATCACCTTGCTGGTTTCTTACAGGATGAGATGAATCCTGCCTTTTGTTTCCATTGTGTGAGGTACTTGTGTATTGCTGTAAAGTACAGACTGAGTAGGCTGAGAAGAAAAGCGTAAAAGGGAGAGGCTGGACTGCTGTTCATTGTCACTAAATGTAATTTGCTCTTTTGCCAGTCTGTCAGGCTTGTCATGCATATATTCCCCTGTTTTTTGTCTAGTCTACCAGGCTTCCTCCAAAGCAGCACTGGTAAACATTTCTGGCTGCAATGGTAACTTATTTGATCTGCGGCTTCATAGAAAAGTGAAGCTTATGCCAACACAGTACATCTGTGTACCCCCAACCCCATGGAATCTACCTGGCATCTATTTGTCCAAAGGTGCATAGCTTTAATCTCCCAAAACTCTTGGACTAGGAAGCATGGAAATAACTCAGAGCAGATTCTCTGTTCTGCTTTGCCCTCAGTAGGGTACAGAGTTGGTTTTGGATATTGATGCCTGTTGCCCACTAAACATGGTGATGTTACATTATGGCGATACATTAGTTGTGCTTGTCAGTTATCAAATTACAATGATATGATGATTTGAGGCTTGTGCTATATAGGTTTGACTTTTTTTGTCTGCGTTGCTTGAGCATTGAGAATGAAGCATATGTTAGTAACATCTTAAGTTTTTGACGTTCGGGTGGAAATCACTTGTTTATTTTTAAAATTTTTTGCATATAGAGATCTGCAGTTCCACTCATGCAAATTTTTCACCAAGTGTTTTCTTTTTGCTTTCAGGATTTTTGATAAAAGTTGAAATAAATTGCTTGCATATGTGACCACACTTTATGTGCAAAATGGAATATTTTCTGAGTTCGGGGGCTGGTTGCTGAAATACATGATATCACGGTTTTCCATTTTAGCCTCATCTTTTGAGAAACTATAAAAGTGTATATTGGCAAGGGCAGTGACTAATAAGACCACCTTCCAGTAGTACCATGGACTACTTGACTAATTATGTAGGAATAGCTATGGATCATCAAATGCAGTATTAACACAGCTGGGCTGATAGGTGTGTGTGAATGCAGGAGGCTGCTTTCCAGAACTGTCAGTAGCTTCTTATTCCCCATGCTAAAGGTTTCAAAAGTACTCAACTGGGATGCTAGTGAGGTAGCTATACTTTTCTATGAACATAAAACAGAAAAGTCCTTAAAGGTAGTTAAATAGGCAAAGTGCAGTGTAAGTAGGATTTTATTAGCATTTAGTGGAGTACTGATAGTACAGTATTATCTGGGTTCTAAATGTATGCAGTGCTAAGTAGAAAGTTTTGCACTTTTTGGTATCCTTACACCCAAGCTATGCCTCAGATGTCAGTCCTGTGCAGACTTAAACAGTCCTTTTGTGTGTCTGCCTGCTCTCAGTGTCCAAGTGGGCCAAATCACGGAGGGAAAGGAGCTTTGGGGCTTCAGTGGACTCTGTCCATGAGCTGCCATTCCTCCATTTATCAGCCAAGCTCTGAAGTGAGACTGAGTGAAGGGGAGGTGTCTGTCTGCATGTTCTGGGGCAGAAGTGGGATGAAAGGGTGGTGTTGGACTAGGTAGGTGGTCCAATATGTCGGAGCTGTCTGAAAGGATGGTGTAGCCGAAGTGGGGGTTGGTCTGTTGTTCCAGGTAACAAGTGACAGGACAAGAGGAAATGACCTCAAGTTGAACATTTAGATTGAATATTAGGAAGAGCATGTTCCACAAAAGGGTTGTGGAGCCCTGGAACAGGCTGCCCATGGCAGTGGTGGAGCCATCATCCCTGCAGGGATTTGTAAAACGTGGATGTTTTATCCTTGGGCATGGCAGTTCTGAGGGATCTCTTAGACTTGGTGATCTTAAAGGTCTTTGCTAACCTAAGCATTTCAATGATTTGAAGATATTTTGTAATGAGATGAAGATGCTGATGCTGTCCTGATCACCTTCCATAGTGAAAGGAATCTGTCATGGGGTTATTTTTTGCAGGAGCAAGGGAGATTATATTAGTTGAGGAACTGGCAGAGCAGTAGGAGGAAAGAGCCATAGAAATCTTCAGAAAATATGTAGAACCTTTGTTCAAAGACTTTTTGAATATTTGTGATAGTTGGTAGCCTGTGATGCTTCCTTTTTAGTTCCTGGTACTGTGGGAGATGTTAGGGGACTATCCATTGCGAATTCCAATAAAAATACTATTGTACTGGTTTATAGAGCATGCTTTGAAAGACATTCCTTCAATGTTATCATTTTGTTGAAGGAACTAACATCACTTAGAGTAATTAGGTAAGGTGCTTTGGAATGAACTCCCAAATAATGGGTATGTTTATGTTGCGCTTGAAAGTTTGATATTTTTATTTGATATTTTTATATGATATTTTTAAAATCAAACCAATTTTGAAAGTTGTCATTTTCAAATTTTCAGTGTATAGAAAATGTAACTATAGTAACTGTTACACAGTCCTGAAAGATATTAGTGCTTGAGATATGAATTTTCAGGAATCTTATTTGTAAATGAAATATTTTGAATTAATTGTATTTGATAGTACCTGTGTGAAACTCTGTATGCCTACATGTAAGTCATAGAAGATTATTGCATTGTGTGTGTATCATTGAAAGTAAAAAATCCCCTTACTGATGCTTAAAACATTTGGATCAATCTGAAGAGACTGAAATGTTCAGTATGTGATCTTTGTTTGATCAGTGTAATCTGATTTCAGAGATCTGCAGATGGATCAAGTCCAGAAGATGGAGATGGTAAGAGATTTTACTGGAAAATTAAAAGCCATGAGCATGTGTCTTGCTGGGATGTTTTGCATTTTCTTTAATCGTTTTTTTTCTACAGAATCTGATCGAGAGGATGGAAGCTACTGTCCACCTGTAAAACGTGAGAGAACTTCATCTTTAACTCAGTTCCCTCCTTCTCAGTCAGGTAAATGTTGCTACAGTATTATATATGAGGGATGGTTTTCCTTCCTAGGCATTCTTTTTCCAGTCATGTAAGCAGTCCTATTACTGTGTTCTGTGTTTTGGATTAAGACCACAGCAACCAGGTACTCATGTTAGCAAATTTGGTGAAGCCCAAAGGAGTTGATAGATAATTATTTAAAATGTTTTCTCTCTGTAAGTTTATGTATATTTGTAGTTTCAGCTTTTACTGTTATGTTGTTAAATTGCGGAATTAACCAGAAATCTTCTTGTTTCATTGTGATCAGGTTGCTTCTTTCCAAATTTATGTAAGTGCTACCTTTTTCTTAGTTACTCTGCTGCCAGGGAAATTTTTCAAGTCTCAGCTCATATTCTAGTCCTTTTCTCCTATTCCTTTTAAAATGGAGATGATTCATTGCATTCCTGAAACACCTGACAAATGCACACAGCCTCTGTGTGTACACAGTCAGGTCAGTGAGATCACTAGGGTGAATTCATGCAGTTCACTTGCATGGGAATGGTAATATTTAATATTTGTTCACCCACAGGAACAGTCTTGATTTGTGCCTTCTCTCCTCACAGATCATATGAAGGTTTTAGCTTCAGTCAGTGGTTATTTTAGTTAAGATATGTCAGTGTTTGAGGCAGATTTGGAGACTGCTACTTTATTTCTACCATCTTAGTTGAAATAAAGAAGATGAAAAACCTTGAGGGAGAGAACAATTTAAAAAAATTCCTCATATGTAGCACATTCTAGAGATGTGACTGAAAGAAAGAAGAAGAAAGGTGAAAGCCTAGTTATTTTGATTTTAATTTTAAAGAAATAAGTGACTATGAAATCCAAAATGCAGTTGCTGATACTTTATAGGCACAGTGTTCTAAATTCATGCACCAGTGCTTCTTCAGGTGAAGAAGCTCTTCTCTTTCAAGATCCCAGTTTTCTGGTGTGCAGCTCAGTAGGTCTCCAGATGCCATCCTGTGAATTGACTTACCAGCATTGGTGTTGTCTGCTTGCCAACCACTCTTAGTGAAGGAATGCACAAAAATAATGAATACGGGGTTTTGGTCTGTAGATTTTCTGTTAGAATAACAGTATGTGTATACCCTGTTTCCCTATAATCTCTCTAACACTTCCCTTCCGCAATGTCTTTGTCTTATAAGATTAGAATCTCTATGCTAACATGTGTTTAGAAGTGGAGGAAAACAATTTACTCAACTCTTTCATGGTTTAATCCTGGATGTTCCAGGAGTCCAGTATCCTTTCTCAAGCCTCTGCTTAGCTAATGTATTTTGACAGGATATGGTAGTTTATTCCCTGACACTTCTATTCTCTCCTGATGTGTGGTGTTGTCAAGCAGTGACAACTTTGATTTGAATTGCAACTTCCGCGAGGACCTCTTTGAATATTGTTGACATTATTCAATGGCTTTGGTTTCCAGAAAATCTTATACTTTCCCACCTTCTATTTTTTTTTTTTTGGTGGGGTTAAATTTCTCTCAAGAATAGGGAAATTCTACTTATATGAAAACTGTGTCATGTTTAAGCTTAAGGCAGACAATAATAAAAAGAGAGAAAGTGGAATTAAAGTAAATATGAAAAAATACCTAAGATAATTATAAAAGGCAAATGCTACGTCTTTTAGTACAATGGTGTTCAGAGATGCGCATTTCTCTTTTCAACATACTTAAGCTTTTTCTACAGCCTTACAAAAGCTAAAAGAGCCAATAAATACTGTTACGCTTTTCCTCATGCAAAGTGATCTGTTGGAGAAATCTGTCTCCTTCTCTGATTGTCCTATTTCATAAACTGGATTGTGATTTTTGTATAACACCAAAAGTGCTAGGACTGCTGGACAGGGCCTCAACCAAACTCCCTTTTCCTTGCTTCTTTAGGTCCCAGCAAAGGGTGGAAAAAAAACCCACTGTCCTTTGCCTGGTTTTTCAAACATTTTTTCGCTTTTGTTGACTGTTATGCTGCTGAGGTGACATCTGACAGTGCTCTGATGTGCTCTCCTCTGTTTCTATAGGAGTTTTGTCTTTGCAGGGCAGTTCAAACCTAAGTTGCCTCTTGGTGCAGACAGTACTGTCCGTCAGAGCCCAGGTGTTCACTCCTGCTGTTTAGCAGACATTACACACCTTTCTGTTCTCTCTCTGCAGGGGCCTTTTGAAATGGTATTATAGATTTTGCAATGCTGTTATATATTCTAACACCCCTTCTAATTTCTAATTCAGATACAATTCATATTGGGAATCCTGTATTTATATTCCCTTCAGAAAAAATGAAATTTGTTCTTTTTCTGTTTCAGGAGGCACTGAGGGGATTTTATCGACAATGACTTTGGCTGTAATACTGTTTTAGCTTAGAAGAAATAAAACCAAAATAAAACAAATTACTATAAAGTAATTTTCAGTTTGAAGTTTGGGAACAGATTTATAATAAAGAACAACACACACAACTTCCCTTTTTTTTCTTTTTCCTTGACTGCAGTAACAAAGAACAATGTCTTTATGCCATCAAGCTTCTGTGAACCCTCTACAGGCAATTCTGACTCAGAACCGGGTGAGCATCCCCGATTTTTCTGCTTTTTTCTCGAACTGCCATTAATTTGTCATGACCCAAAGTACTCTGATACTTCAGAAGTAAGATCTTGACTGTGAGAATGGAAGTGATGATGGTTCTGATCTTAGAGCTGTTCTCTTGTTCACTTACTTCGTTGTTTGACTTCACCCTCGCTGGAGGTAATTAAAATAATATCAAAATTGTTAAATGTGTTGGGAGTGATGGTGGAATACTGCAGTATGACCCTTTCCTGCTAGCCTCACAATAAAACCTATGGGAAATTTTAATTTGTCTACTTTGGAAAACTGTTCTTTTGTCTTGGAAAGCAAAACAACCCTGATGTGTGGTCATGATTGTGTTCAGCTATGACCTGTGAGCCCTGTGTTGACAGAACTGCTGATTTTTTTAGTCCCTGTAGTTCTGGTTTGGTTGTGTTGGTATCGCGGTAGTGCATGTCAGTATCATATGCTTATAACCAAGCACAGTGAGACTGTAAGATGCTGAGTGGTCTTATTCTGAGTACAGATATTAAGCCCTTAAAAGAAAAAGTATAATTATTCTTTGTAAGTTCTTAGGAACTTGATTTTTAAGAGCTGTAGATTTATAATTTTTTTTTTGAGATTAAAAAAAAAAAAAAGCTGTAACTGTAGTGAATGTGAGCAAAGGAATTTCTTTTATCTTCAGACTACAAAAGCATTAGTTAAAGCTAGTGGTATTACAAGAAATTAACATTAAGCAATTAAGTTTAACTTAATTTATGATAATTAGCAGTTAGATAATTGTGTCGGGGTTTGACACTGACTAAAAGCTGGGCACCCACGAAAACTATTCACTCATTTCCCTCTGCTATAGCAAAGCAGAGGAGGGGAAAACAAAGCGAAGGCTTCATGAGTTGAGATAAGGGTTAGGGGAAAAACAGTCTAAGGCAAAACAGGTTTAAAACTTAAACAGTATAAAGGAAATTTATTATCAACAGAATTAAAAGTAAAAAGCGTAATAAGAACTAAAATAAACCTTTAGAACACATTTTCTTCTCAGTCCCTTCCTCTTTCCCTCCAATAGCACAGAGAGACAAAACATGGAGTCTTTAGTCAGTTTGTCCCTTCTAAAAATCTTTCTTCAGTTCACTTAGGGAAAGGAGTTTCCTTTTTTTTCTTCTGCTGTGCTGTGGGATTCTTCCCACAGGAGATAGTTCTCCGCGAACTTTTCCAGCGTGGTTTTAACTTTCACAAACAGCAGTCCTGCCCGACCTGCTGCAGCGTGAGTCCCTCCCACGGGCCAAGCAGTCTTCTCACAACTGTTTTGCATGGGTCACTAGTTCATGGGGTGTATTTTTTAAGGATGAGCTGGTTTTAGTTTGGATGCAAGGGTCCTCTTTGTCTGTCTTCTCTCTCTCTGTTCGAGTTCCTCACAAGATCACAGCTTTTCAGCATCTACTTGTTCCAGCATGAGTACTTGTTCTCTTGGGCTGCGAGTGGATCTGTGCATCCCCCCATGCACTTCATGAATTACAGGGAAACAGTTTGTTGTATTATAGTCCTCATCATGGCTTTGTAAATCTCAGCTCCAATGCCCAGAGCACCTCTTTTCACCGACCTTAGTGTCAGCATGTTGTTCTCCTCACACGTCTTCATCTTTTCCTTTTCTTTGACTCGGAAGAAAATTGTTGTCCACAGGTCCGTTTGTTCTCCAAGTTCTGTCAACTGGAAAGTTCTTACAGTGTTTTGCAGCGCTGAAAAGTTGATTTCATCTGGTCTCCGTATTGGGGAATTGTTTCCCGTGCCCTTTGCTGTCAGCCACATGGGCTGTGCTGGCACCGCATGGGCGGTGCTGGCCACCTCGGCGCTGGCTCTGTTCAGTGTCTCTCTTCGTGTGGGGCGCCGAAGAAGAGAAGCTGTTGCCACTGCTTCTGTCTTCCTGCTCGCAGCACGGCTGGCTAAAAGTGGCTAAACAAGTAAAGTTCATTGCGAGCTGTGCCTAGATAGCGGCTGCCGCGTGGCCCCAGCCGCGCCCGGATTTCCCCTGGCAGCCGCCTCACCACCCCTCAGGAGAAGAAAGAGAATGCCTGCATTTTTTTTCCCCTCTTAAATATGTTGTCACAGAGACATTACCAACTTTCCTAATTGGGCTAGCAACCTGCCTTTTGTCAGAGCCTTCAGCAATTGGCTCTGTTCTGGACATAGTAGAAGCTTCGAGCAGCTTTTCCCGCCCACCAAAAAACTAGACTGTTTTTAAACTAACATAACTAGCTGTCATGTTCAGTTGTACTTTTGATTGCTCTTTCTTTCCTTTGATTCTCACTTAAAACCTTTATTATCTATATTAAGTCTTTCACAGAAAGAGCCCCATTTCTCTGGTGAACAGTCTTTTTTTCCTGTTTCTCCTGAAAAAAAAATTTGAATTTTTTGCTTGCTGACCACATGTAAACACATGTTTGTCTGTGATGTATATTTGCTGTGATGATCACTGGAAATTCAGCTTTCTTTCTTTCAGAAGAGAATTCGTTCTTTGGAAATCTCCTAATAACTTTGCATATTTGTAGAACTTGTGGGTTGTTACAGTGGGGAAAACATGAGGAATTTGGTGACTGAACGGATATTAGAAATATGTTACAGCTTTGTCCTTGTAATTTTGTATTTCACTTCCAGAGGAAAAGAGCAGTGGATTCCGGCTGAAACCACCAACACTTATCCATGGTCAGGCACCTAGTGCAGGTGAGTTCACTGTTTACTGCAACAGTACAAAGGAACCAGCTCAAACATTTTATTTAGTTAGTAGTTTCATCAACCTGCTATTGTAAATAGATGGTGGCAACACCTATGTGTCTGCAGAAAAAAATCTTGTCTTCTCTAGGGTGGTTGTGCCCATATCCACTGTGTAATGTCTATGGACGCATCCATGTTTTGCATTGGATCAGCTGTGCATGTCTGAAGTGCATCTCCCAGCTGTCACTGCTTAGCAAACTTCTCTTTGTGCTTGGAGTAATCCTGCAGTCAGTGAACTCAATTCCTTAGGTAGCAAATTGGAAGAAAAGGGTGTTCCAGGAGTGCCTTGAGCCAGTTCCAGCCATTACTGAGTGTTCAGTCTGGGACCAGGCCAGGGCAGTCAGAAGTGTCAGAGAGTGCCCACTTCTGCTCTCCCTAGCTTTTGGCGGTAGCATGCGTGGCAGGTCCTTGATTATGCCTGTTGTGCACTACAGGTTGGCTATGACTGAGTTTCCTGTTTACTGATGTAGACCCAGCCACTATCAGAAAGATGTTAGTGTTACAGCTCCTTAGGAATTTGAGGGGGAAAAAAACAAGCCCAAAAAAACCAAACCCAAAACTATTTAGGTAATGAAACCTATTACTGCATAACTATATGGAAACTTAATTTCATTTGCAGAAAGAGTGGTAAATTTAAGAAAGGAACAAGCTTTTTTGAGCTTATGAACATTTGAACTTAGGATAGCTTTATATTCTGATGTCATGCCCTTTGAATATGGGTGGCCTGAAATAGAACTAATTGCTATGAGTGGGTTCTGTTGCAGTATTTTATTGGATCGAGAGTTCATACTGACTTTTTTCAGTGAAGAAAACGGAACCTTCTGGGCTTGCCATAACCTTCTAGAGTTGATGTTACAATGTTTGGGGTTTTTTTTATTAGGTTGTTTAATGTCAGTTAGCTTTTTGAATCATAGCAGAATTAGAGTTGTAGTGCTGTGCATCTTACTGTAACAAACCAAAGAGGCCAGCTTGATTCAAAAAGCTAAAAGGTTGTTAAATGACACAACACAGCTATTACGGTACCAATATGTTTGATTGTATGAATAGAAAAAAAATATTTTACCAATATCTGGAAATTACTTCATTGGAAGGAGAAAAGACTTGGAATGTCTCTTTAGTTGAATAAAATGTCAGTGTATAAATAGGATTACTGGTGTACTGTTCATTTCTCTTACATATTGACTTTTATTTCTGGATCAGTAGTAAACTTCTGTTCCATGCTTTCCTGGATTAGGTAGACAATATATTTTAAAGTGTCTTTTAAGGTTAGAAAATACCTTACTTGGGAAATTAGAAAATTCTTACTTGGGACTAACTCTCTTTTGAGGCTGAGTGAGGGATGGAAAATAAGGGAGTAGAAGCTTTTCTAGTGTCTGTTTTTTCATTGTGTGTTCTGTTGGAAGCAATTAGAGAAGATTAGATGAAGCTGAATTTTCTAACTTTAAAGCTTTATAGTTCTTGAAAAAACTTTGAACTTGCAGGTCTCCCTAGCCAGAAACCGAAGGAACAGCAGCGAAGTGTGCTCCGTCCAGCAGTATTACAGGCACCGCAGCCGAAAGCTTTCTCACAGATGGGTAAATAATGCTTTTGCATTCTAAATGCAGTGGAGAGATAACAAAAATACTGAATTTGTTTAGTGTAGTGGTTTTGTTTTACCCAACACCCACCTTGGTTTTTCTAGTTTTCTCCTTTCAGAAAAGAAACATCTTTGTAAGTGTATCTGTATTACATGAGGGATAACATAGTGAAATCGTCAGGTTTTGTGTAGGATGACTGTCTGATGTTGCCAGGCCTCTAACTTTGGTGTAGTCCACGCTTGAGTTTTGGAATAAAAAGACTTCTAAGGATGTGGTATAGCAATCTCAAACGACAGCACTGACCATAGTGTAATAAGCTATTACTGGTAATTGATCAACAGTGAAGTACCTAAATCAGTGAGAGGTGGCTCTGGGCTTGGGGACCATTTTGGAGTTGGGATTTTGAAGTACAATTTTAATTCTTAGGTTTGGTCAGTCTTACAATGCTTATTGTATTATGGAATTATGGAATTTGATATAGCTGATGGAAATAGGCATGATTAAAGTCAGAAGTTAAAGCAAAAAAACTGTTTAAAGTGTCCATATCTCCTAAACCCCATGTTCCCCCAGCCCGATGCCATTTGTTAGGTGGAAGTTTAGTTGAACAGAAACAGGAGTAACTTCACTTAATGCTGAATCTGGCATAGAACCAAACATTTCTAGGTTGATTTCTTGCCATGCCTCCTGACAGAGATTGGACTCTACAAAGAACTTTGTATTGGGGTACAGATTTTCAGTGGGAGTTCAGTATGTTAGCAGGTAGATCAGTCTGAAGACAAGCTCTGCTGGCTGTGAACAGTGTTAGATTGGAGCAAGATCGTTGCTTGAAGTTGTATCTGCTGAAGTCCTTACAACATTTGCATAGATTAATTTGCTGACTTGGTTTTCTGCATTTGGAATTTTGATTCTGCTAAGAATTGCTTAATTGTGGTCCTCACGTCTCTTACAAAATACTATGGGAACTTTTTAGTTTACATTGCAATGTTTAGTGGAATTAACCAAGAAAACTGCATGCAATTTGCATAAGAAAACTTTTATGACAGTCTAAATATCTAGAGAGTTTATGTAATTTTTTTCTTTCCATGTTGCAGTTCTCAGCAGTGGTACCAATGGTGTAAATATCCCTCCAGATTCTGCAGCCACATCAGAATCACCGAGTGATGCAACACTGAAAAGTTCAGACTCTGAAGACAAGGTGAGTTGGGGAAGAAGACTCAAGGTGACAGACATAAATATTTTCTGAACAGAGTAAAAAGCTAGTGGAAGCACATGAATCCCCTACAGGAAGTGGACAGAGCAGGTAATGAGGGGCTGAAAAGCTTCACCTAGAGCAAAAGACATCTAAGTGCATCGGAAGTTGTTTATTGGCTATCATGAAAGAAAGATAATTAAATATTCACTTCCAGTTCTGTGTAGTGTTTCCAGTCCTTTCCTTCCCTGCAGATTTTGAGCTAACCATTAGCATCTGAAGGTCTTGATTGATAGCATGAGGAGGATATTTTGGGATTTTGAGTGAGGATGGGTTTTTTGGTAGCTTCATTAGGTAATTGTTGGCTTTTTGTTGCCATATTGAGCATAGAAATAGTGTTGCTAATATAAGAGTATGGAATAGTTTACTTGAAATTCAAGTCTTAATCCTGAATATGCAAGGAGAAGCACTTGCAGTATGAATGGCTTTTTAAGGTTTAGTGATAGGCCACTGCCACAACTAAGTAGCGATAAATAAATTGAATGCAGTCACCAGTATGAAAACTGTGGGACATGCTTGTAACCCAGCTGTGTATGGCATTAGAGACACCCTCTATCTGCTTTTAACATCCAAAAGTCCTCTTAAGTTTTTTAATCAACTGACATTGGAGGAAGTTTTCTGGTAGAAGAAAGCTCTATAATCTGGTTGCTAAGGATTTCTGGAAGCTCAGTATAAATGGTTTAAAGCTTCATAACTGAACATTTGCAATTTTACCAAGTTTTGTGGTGAGATATTCTATTGTCTTGGCATTTGTAGTCAATTATGTCTGCCTGAAGCTTTCTAGCACAGCTAGAAGTCATTTGAGTTCATGCAGTAGTTGTGTTAAATGCTGGAGTCTCTGCAGAATATTAGATTGCTTGATAAGAGTGAAAGATTACTTCTGGAATTGTTTCATATTGATAATTGTATGTGCAGATCTGTGGCATAGATTTGATGTACCACAGAGAGCTTCCTTGTGAGGGCAAGCATGTGGTATTTGCAGTATTACATGAGCGTGGTCGGCCTTTGTTAGAGCAGATGAGAGTCATGGTCTTATTTTACTGGCAGAAAAGATTTTTCTTTGATGTCTCTGTCTTGTGCTTATACAATGTAGCAGAATGGAAATGTTCTCGGTCTGGTGGTTGTCATACCCTGACCAGCTCTGTGGCAACTTCTACCTATCTGGTCTCTGTCTTGAAAATCCCTAGGGGACTACAAGAGGCCTAAGCAACATTGCCCTCAGATGGCAGGCCTTTCTTGACTGGTAGGAGAGTCTGGTGGCTGAAAGTCATCAGATGTACAAGGACACTTGATAGCCCTCAGCCTTTTTGGTAGTGGGGAGATGATGATCTTTATCCAGAAGAAAGAGGACGTGTTAAGGAAATCCTAGGCTAATGATTTTTCATTGTGTTCAACAGAATGCTCCTTTACCTTATGTATCATTCAGTGGTGAAGGACTACTCCCAGTGATCAACACTGGGCCATTTCTAATTGCAAGCAGAAAAAAGAATGTCTTTGAAATGCCAGAATTAGAATCTGAAGGCAAATGATACAGCTAGGTTATGCAAAGGTTGTCCCTTAAACATAAAATGGTATTTGCAAAACTCTTGGACCTAATCCAGTGTTGTTTTCCTACTGCTTTTTTTGACCTATGTGATATGTGCAGGAAGTGCCATAGCTGGCACGTGGAGGCAACAACACCCTGCATGAGAAACTAACAGAAGGAATTGGAGATCTGTGTTCAGTGATGGTTCTGTAACCTTATTGGGATCACGGATACAGGAAATTCACTTGGGCAACTGGAGTACTACATAAGACACATAGGGGCTTTTTAGGAAATAAAGCAGGAAAGAGACAGGGATGGGTTCCACTATGCTAAAAGAAGGTGTTTGAATGCAGAGGCTTTGTTTTGGGAAGGCACTGAATTGGTCAAGGCTTTATAGATTAAGATCAGAGGGGAAGCTGACAAGAGGGAGATTAAAAGTGAACCTTCACCAGACTTGGACTGATCAAGTAGAGAAGGTAACTAAAGCGCTTGAAGAACTACAGGTTTCACAATTACAGGCCTTGGTTCTAAAAGAGAACTCTAGTACTTGGACACCTGATAAAATAGCAATGTGTCCTGGTAGAAATACTCCAGAATACTCCTGGAGATTTTAGGAGTAAGTTGGTGAGAGTATTTGTGTATGCTGCGTAAGTTGACATGGGAGGTATTTACCTGTACCTGGTATTCACAGCAAAGAACTGGCTAGAAATACAAAGGTTGAGAGTAGCTGTCATTGCAGCATCAATGAGATGGTGTTTGAGATCCTGAGGGAACTGGGGAAGATAAGTAGCAGAATAAAGATCCAGGCTTTAGGAGACAAGACTTCAGCTTGTTCATCAAGCTGGTTGGTAGGATTCTGAAGGACAGCAGGGCTCATGAGAGCTCGTTACCTCCATGGGCAACCACCTTAGAGAATGAATAATTTATCTCAAAGTGCATGAAATTGGGCAAGTGTGACAGAAGGCCAGTGTGTATGGGCTGGGAGCTCCTTAAACCCAGAAAGAGAATGTGCATATAACTTGTGAAAGCAGTCAAGACACCCGAGAAGTATACAGAAGGATTGCCTGGATGTGTGGATGAACTGGGAAAGGCCTAAACTTAGCTGTAGTTGGAAATAACAGGGAATGAAAGGGCTGCAGGCAAGGCTACTACTGGTGTTGGCAGCAAAGGTAAAACAAAGGAAAATTGTAGGCCTTCTGCAAAATGTTGAAGGGAACCTAGTGATGAAGGACATTAAAAAAATCTAAGGTACTCAATGCCTTTGTCTTGTTTTCTGCTGAAGAGGTCTGCTGTCAGGTCTACCAAGTCCCTTTCTTTAGGGGAAGTTTGAGGGAGTTAATTATTACAGTAAATTTGCCTGAGGACTGTTTTAGACCGTTTGACATATGCAATTCCGTGGGACCAGACAGGATGTATCCATGGGTGTTGAGGGAGAGCCATGGTTTAACCCCAGCTGGCAGCTAAGTACCGTGGAGCCACTTCCTCACTCCCTCCACTCAGGTGGGATGGGGAGAAGAATCAGGAAAAAAGTAAAGTTAGTGGATTGAGATAAGAATAGTTATTTAACTGTTGAAACAGAGTAAAGCATAATAATTATAATAATTGTAATGAAAAGGGGAGAGAGAAAGATAAATAATACACAAAGAAAACAAGTGATGCCCAGTATAGGTGCTCAGCACCCACTGATCTGTGCCCAGCCTGTCTCCCAGCAGCAATCAGCCCCTCAACAGCAGCTCCCCCATTTACACACTGGGCAGGATGTTCTGTGGCATGGAATATCCCTCTGGCCAGTTTGGGTCAGCTGTCCTGGCTGTGCTCCCCCCCCAGCTTCTTGTGCAGCTCTTTGCTGGCAGAGCATGAGATACTGAAACGTCCTTGACTTGGGGTGAGCACAACTGAGCCACAACCAAAATATCAGTGTGTGATCAAGATTATTCTCATCCTGGATCCAAAATACAGTGTTGTACCATTGCTGTACTGGGAAGAAAATGAACTCAGGACAGGGTGCTCGGAGGTGCTAGTGTGAGACCACTACCTGCCCTCAGGGAGTTGTGGTACTGTGGAGGGTCCCAGTTACTGGGGAGGAAGAAAACATGGCACATGTTTCCAAGAACAGCAAGGAAGAGGTTCCAGGAAGGTAGAAATTGCTCAGCTCCTTCCACTCCCTTTGTGGTGAAGGAGTCTTAGGATATGAGGCACCTTAATGGACTGAGAACAGCCAGTATAGATAAAACAGAGACCAACCTGATGGGTTTTTTACCCTTTTGTAACGGGTTGGGTTTTAACGAACAAGTTGAAACACCAGTTGTAGCTGGGATTCAGTTCACTAATTTGTTTTTGTGAGATATAAATATATGAATTAGGAGAAAAACATGGCAAAACAGGCCTACTCACTTCTAAACAGTATAAAGATAGTTTATTGTTACTAGGTAGAATTAACAGGAAAAAAAACTACACCAAGAAAGTAAAAAGGAAAAAAAAACCATATTCCTTCTTTTGTCAATTCCTTCGCCCCTCCCCCCGGAGCTCTTTCAGAACTCTCAGACCTCCTCTCAGGTTTCTCAAGAGAGAGGACAAAGAAACTAACAAACATGGAATTTCTGGTCAGTATTAGAGTCCTTAAAAAGTCCTTCCACACTCCAGGAAAAGAAAGAGGTCCACTTTGCTTCTGTGTGGGTCCAGAACTGTCACCGCAATAGTCTATCCGGTTAGGGACAT
>VZRO01005978.1:50991-69437 GCA_013397915.1 Daphoenositta chrysoptera
CTCCCCCGCCCCCCCCGTCCGTCCCAGACGCAGCCGCCAGCTCAAAGAGGCTCTTCCGGCTTCTTGCCAGCTTTAAATATGCACAATCGCAGAAGCGCTTATTGGATTAGAAAGCTGCCAATTAATTTTCAGCTCCAATCCATGACACCTTTGAAATTATTTGCTTTGCAGAGAGACCTACTTGTTGATTTTGACTTTAAGCAAGATCTTTGTATGGTCTGAAGTATCAGTGTCATAGCCAAAATGGAGAGAGATGTACTGGTTGGGTGGAATTTAAAGTGGGTGATAAATTGGCTAAAGCAGTGAGTTTTGAGGGTAGCAGCCAGTGGTTGGAAGTCTGACAAGTGTCAGTCACTAGAGGCACTCCTTAGGACTGTTCAACATTTACACGAACAACCTGGCAAGGTAAAATGAATCTTGTTAAGTTTGTAGATACCAGTACACTGTGAGAAGGGTGGTCAGTATGTTGGAAGGTAGGGGCTGTTCAGCAGGATCTCAGCAGGTTAGAAGAACGAGCTGAGAAAAACTAGCTGATGGTCAGCGAATGCAAAATTCTGTACCTGGAGAGAACCCATGTGTCACAAGGACTGAAGAGGGACTGGCTAGAAAGCAGCTGTGCAGGCATATCCTGAAGATCCTGATACTGCATGAAAAGTGTTGAGACAAGTTCTCACATACAGAATTTATTAGCAGATCTATAGCTGATAATATTGCTTCTAAGGGTGACAGTTATTTTGTGTTGGAGGAAGGGAAATCAAAAAGGGAAAGAAAAGCGAAAACTGCACATTGGCCAGCCATAAAGCCTGGTAATGGCTTCCCTAGACAGGCATCTTCTCCCTGAGTATCCTCTCCAGTGAAGCAGGTGGTACCCCCTAATGCTCTTCCTATAGTAACTATATAGTTTTCTTCAGAATATGCTCCGACTTCCTGTGGTTTGGGGTTTTTTTCCTGCTTATGGTGCTGTTGATGCTGATGGAAGTGTGCTTTGCTGAGGGGCAAGTTCCGTTTGTGGGTCACTTGTGAGGCTTTGTGTGTGCATAGTATTGGGTCTTCCCATCAGTGTCAAAAGCTATGGGGTAGAAAGTTAGTACAGAAGCAGGAGGGAGTGATTCCCATGCAGGTTGCAATTGCTGTCCAGCACTCCTCTAAGGGTTTGTAAGTGCAAGGCTCTAGTGTAGTGGAACAAGAACTATAGTATGGGAATAATCAGTAGAAGTGCCACCACAGCAGGTGCAGGAAGAAGTCACAAAGCCACCTGTGGAAACCAGGTGGCAGAGGTGCAGAATCGAAAGTCCATAGCAGAACAAAAAGTTTAGGAACCTTCAGTGTCTGTGCAGCAGTGATGAACAGTAGGTTGAACATGAGTAAGTAGTGTATCCTTTTATTGATTAAGGGAACTTATGGGCTACTGTACTAAAACTGCAGCCATTAAGTTCAAGAAAGTGATCTTTCTCTTTTTGTGCCACTGGTGGATGGCATCAGGAATACCGTATATAGTTTGTACAGTACATGAAGTACATGAAAGACACTTAAAAATCACCAAGGAGACTAGTGGCTGGAGCCCAGGATGTGTGATGAGAGAATGAAAAAGCTGAGTATGTTCTGCTTGGACTAGGGCAGGGGAATTGGATTGTTCCTCTCAGCTCTCAAGTGGTAGGCGCTAGCAAAATAAGAATGAAATTAGGAAGTGTCTGTCCAACAGATGAGAAGCTGCAGGTGTGATGTGAAGGGGATTCCAGATGGGTTTTAGGACAAAACTACCATACTTAGTGCAGTTGAACATTGAAGCAGACAATGAAAATGTAAAACTGTCAGATGTGGATTTTTTGTAACTTGATATGAAATCTTGCACAGCCTAACGTAAATTTGAAGTTGATGCTGCTTTGAACACAGTTTTGACCAAATGATTGTTAGAAATTCCTTTGAACCTTAACTATTCTGTGATTTGCTAAGAAAACCACTTAAACAAAACAGAGACATTATTTAAATGCAAAACGTGCCTTGTAGATCTGAAAGTGTTACTGGCTTGTCATTGTAAATTAGTGTGTGACTCACCTTGTTGTAAAGTGTTTTTATTTAAAGAAACTCAACTTCTTAGGCTATGTTTTTCCATTTCTTTAGGCAGCAGAATGTCAGAAAAAGGAGTTCAACAATACTTCAGATGATGACAGCTGTGAGAAGGCTGAACTAAATGCACAGCAAGCATTTGTATTTGGGCAAAACTTAAGAGATAGAGTTAAGGTAAACACCTGTTTGTTCTCTTGACTAAGAGTTTATGAAGTACTGTGAAGCTATTTTATGGAAAGGTTAAAACCTCCATGTATATATGTAAAATTAAAAGCTGTGAACACAGAGTTGACTGTTCAGTAAAATTAGTCTTCTGGACATTTAATAAATGAATTCAGTTAAGTAGCATAAGAAGCTTTTTCAAAAATAAATGCATCTACTGCAATCATAAGTAACAGCTATAGGTCAGTACAAGGTAGTGTTTTCTCTTACCCTTTGGGCTAGAATTAAGTTGAAATGTGGTCCTAAGATGCTCCCATGCAACCAAGACTTCACAGAAAAGATGGAAAAATAGGGCAGCCTGGGCTCAAACTTGTGCATAGAGTAACTGAGTTGGATTGTTAGTGCTTCCTGTTGAAGATGGGTTTGCACAGGTTTCCTAGCATAATAAAAGAAAGTGTAATATTGGGACATAGACATTACCTTGTTTTCTTGTACAAAGCATTTGTAGATGGAACTTTGTCTTTGGAAAGAATGAGTTGAAAAATTTGGGGTCAGTAATTAAAACTATTGATATATACTTGTTCTTTTTCTAGCTAGGAGATGAAAGCGATGAAACTGCTGATGTGCAGAATGCTGGCCTTCTGACATCAGATATACCTTCTGCAACAAACTATTTTCTACAGTACATCAGTTCCAGGTGAGACTACAGGGAAACCAATAGAACATTTCTCCTTACTCTTTACTGAAAATTCTTTATGATTCTGCTCTTTATTGGATGCAGGGCTTAGACTGGGTCAGTGAGCACCCAGGCTTCTGAAGAACGAGATGGCAATCCTCAGATCTGGGGGAATCCTCAATCATCTGGTCAAGGGAGATGCATTTGATACTATTTATTTGACCACATCCTCACCAAAGCCTCTTCAGAAAACCAACAAGCATGAGATGAGAAGTCTTCTCATGAATGATTAGAAACAGTGATGGACTAAATTGGAGCTACCAGTAGAATCCTGTGGAGATCTGCACTGTATTTGTGTTGTTCAGTATGTTTCATATATGATATGCATAAAAGGAAGAATAGTTAAAATTTTTCCATGATAGTAAGCTTTTCAGAGTAATGTAGAGGGCCTGTATGAATAATTAGGAGCCTAACTATGGGAAGATTTTGAAAGAACTTCTGATGAGGCAATAACATCAGAAGAAATGTGATGTATAGGTAAAGTGAGGCAGTGTCTTACATAGTGATGAGCTCTGAGCTGACAGCCTTCACTTGAGGCTAAGGTAGTGATATATCTCTGTGAAAATGCTAGCTTAGTAGTGGTCAAAAAAATGAAGTAGTGTACAGAATGAGTAGAAAACAGAAGATACAGAGCTGTGAATTCAGGTAATAACTGGAAAAGTGTGAGGGGAAATCTCACCAAGAGTGATGATGTAGAGCAACATCTCTGCTCCTGGAGTAAGCTGAAGTTCAGATTGTTTGAGGCCATAAAATAATTGTAGGAAAAGCACCAATACATTCTTGCTTTGTCCTTATATTTGGCATTTTTAAGATCCTGTTGTTCACCATCAAGTAGGCAGTAGGTGGTTTTGCAGTTCAATGGACTTTTCAGATGATACACTGGAGAGGCAGAGAACACCTTTGCCCTCTTGATGCCAGATCAGTGTCTTTTCAAGAGACACCGTCAGATTTGTTCAATCAAATTTGGCAGACAATAACTACTAATATGTGACCTTCAAACACTGAAGTATCTTTTTCATATTTTTTCAACTCATATGACATCTACTGTCATTTCATTTGAGTGTTTACCTTGGGAGGATTTACTCATGGTGGGTCAATTTCCAGAAACCTAGTTTTGAACTTGTCTTTAAAAAAAAAAAGTGTCTCTAAGGGCAGTTGGCTCTGGTTTTCAGCTGAGATGGGAAAGCATTATGGTAATCAACTTGTAAAAGGAAACTCCTCCCTTTGTGTAACACTGTCAATTCTTAAAAACTGTAAATGTGCTAGGTTGCATGGCAGATAGTGGTAGGTATTGCCATGTTGACTCCCTGTCAACATTGGAGCTCAGAACTGTGGTATTTAATTCCCTTAGTAGGTAAAGCTGTCTTCTGCTGAGGATCTCCTCTGTTCTAGGAGTCTGATTATTCAGAAGTAGCAACTCTACATGTACAGTTTAAAGGTTTGTTTGGTTTCACTTGAATCATGTAGATGTGAGTCCCCATTTTCCAAACTTGGTGAAATGCACGTAGGCTTGATTCAGAATGGTCTGCCTTTTGTATATTCACTTTGTGGGCAAGCTGGTGTCTTAGAAAGGTATGCCTGATGGGAAGGGACAGGAACAATGACTTGCTACGTCTTTTGAGTCTGTAAAAGAATAAAACAGTTGTACTTCCTAAATAGGATTTAAAATCTGTTAGTTACTCTGTATGGAAGAAGTAAAGGCTGATATTTGATTGTGAAACTTCTTGGAGAGGCTGTGGTATTGCAGCTAGTCTGATAAAAGGCATTACTTATCCCTGCTGCCTTTGCTTCAGTTACGATACTGGAAGTGCTTTTGTTTCAGTTCTTTCCCTTTTTGAGAGAACTGACCTAAAAATATGTAGTAGTTCAAGTTTGTGCATGTAGAATACTGTTTAAAAAAAAGTATGTTATATGATTAGACAATAAGCACTCACTTAGCATTCAGTGTTGCTTTGTATGTTATTAGTTGTCTGAAGGGGAAGATTTTTACAGAGACAAAATCATTTGTTGTCATTCTGAGAGAATACTCGTTTTGTAAAACTAGAATGTGCTCTCGTGTTAAGTTGAATTAATTTTTACCTATGTTTGTGTCAACCAGTGCTTACTTTTTTAAAGTCAGTGACACTACTTTCTGAGGAATTTTATTAGTAGAAAATAAAAGAGGTATTATTTTCTGTCTTGTAAAACCTGGTTTATTTCTTGGGTTTTTTTCAGTGTAGAGAACTCTACAAACAATGCAGATGCATCTAGCAACAAGTTTGTTTTTGGACAGAACATGAGTGAGCGAGTCCTAGTGAGTATCCACTATGTATATGTTGTAATTTTGTGAGCAGTTTGTCATGGATTCTCACTCAGGAATTTTGAGAGCCTTTAATTATACTTGTCACTTGAATATGGGGTTTTTTTCAGTGGTTTGCCTTGAAGGTAACTTACTTTGAGTGCAGTATGGGAAGCTCATTATGAGTTATTGTCTGCCCAGCAATACTCTCCAGGTTTTGCCTGCAAAACTCTCTCAATGTAAGGCGATTTAGTACCCTCTCTGTAGTGCATGAGGTTCTTGCGCCCAAGCATTTTATGGCACAGCTTGTTGCTTTAAATGGCTATTGGAGTGTAAGTATTAGAGGGTATTTAATGTTTATCCTCAAAATTGAGAGCAGTTCATTTATGTGACTCCCTCCAAACAGGATGGGATTTCAAGCCCAGCAGTAAAGCAGCTGCCTCTAGACTGCGGTATGATTTCAGAAATGCTGTTTATGATGTACCAACCTAAGGAATAACTTCTGGTACCTCACTGCTTCCTGCTGTTGTTTTTATTCTCATGCTGGAACAAAATGGAAACATTTAATGCTGTGTGTTCAGACCTGTCTAACTACCAAGCATGAGTTCAGTCAACTATGCCATGAGTCGCTGTAGCTGAAAGTGACTTGCTTTGGTGAACAAAGCAAGTCAAAAAGCTTCAAAATAAGGATTGAAATTTGGTATGAGTTCAAGGGAAAACTATTTGAACTGGTTTTCAGGTCACACTCCATTCAGTTCCTTGGCTGGCTAGTAGGATAGCTTTAACTGTGAAAGCGGGTTGTCCGTGAGATTCTTTTTTTGCCATATGGTTTATAAATACTGGAGCTGCCCTCAGTACTTGGTCACTAGTCCTGTTCAGCAGAATTAGTGTTTGTTTTCTCTCTTCTGTTTACCTCCTCTTATTTCTGTGATAGAGTCCACCAAAATCAAATGAAGGTAGTACAGAGAGTAATAAGGAGAACGCTGCTACAGAGTCTGGGTCTGAATCGTCTTCTCAGGAGGCCACGCCAGAGAAAGGTGAAAAAAAAATACTATATTAGGAATGGTAGTTAATCCTTTTTTAAATTATTGTATTTTTCAATATCCTGTTACTTTTCAAAAACATAAGATTTTTATGTTACCTTTACTGTCTCCTGTAACCAAAGATACAGGCTGGATGTGGAAGTTGCTGGATGCTGTAGATCCTCTAATATTAAACATGTACAGGCTGCACTGTCTTTTTCATTGTCATTCTGTGGTACTGGAATTATCTTCAGCAGAATAAAAGTAGAGGGAATTAACAGAACTGGTAGTAGGAGAAACGTGGCAAACTTCTTAAAAAAATTCTGTTTTATTTAAAGTGACTGAATTTTGTGAGTCAAATGTGTATTGCATTGAGTGGGTGCACCACACATTGCCAGAACTCAGAACTGTTTGCTAGATTCTGTCTTCAAATTGTCAAGATATTATGGAAATTCTGAGAACTATGGGTTTTCCTCAGTAAACTGCTTGCAAGCCCAAATGAAAGTGGAAAATGAATTGCGCTGTCCATGTGTAGGCACAGCTGTATGGCTGGCAAGAGTATCAGTACTGCTGGAGCATCTACAGATGAGCAGGTGTCCATGCAAAGGTCGTGAACTATTGTGTGTAGGGACAAAACTTCTTGATAACTTATCTCTTTTGTCCCTTGTGCTTGTAAAACAAGTATTAAAAGACAAGCTTTAACTTCTGCTAAGAATTTCAGTCCTTTTTTACATGTTCTATTAAGGTCTGTCTTCTATACTTTTCAAAAGGTCTCAAAATTCTGGTGTACTTGTGTGAGACCTTTTTACATCTTATAAAATTATATGCTAATCATTCTCAGACTCTCAAAATGTTGTTCAGCTAATAATATTTCAGAGTCACTGGCAGAGTCTGCAGCAGCCTATACTAAAGCAACAGCAAGGAAGTGTTTATTAGCGAAGGTAGAAGTGATTACTGGGGAGGAAGCTGAAAGTAACGTGTTACAGGTAAGAAACAGAGTAGAGGATCTTTGGGTTTGTGGGGATTCATATGGATGTCCGGTGAATGCACACCATCTGATTCCCTACAGCTCAGGCTTCCTCTGTATCTGTAATGTATTTTCTTGTGTTAAAATGCAAACTTTAGATATTTATATCAGATCCTTATTTACTAACTTGTTATCCATTGCTTTTTAATTTCCTCTTTCTGAAAAAGTTTTAGTGTATAAGCCATCTGGGTGTATCTTAAGCATACTTTTCTGAATCCATCACATAGAAGCTTCTGTTTTTTATGAGACAATTAGATGAAGAAAATTTAAATGAACTTAATATTTTTAAGTTGTTTAATTGTTGTACTACTGAAGATTTTCTAAAACTTGGAATGGACTATTTATGCCAGCAGTCTGGTTTCTTGCAAAGCAGAAACTATATCACAAACACTCAGGAATTTGGCTTGAGATACTTAATTGAATTAGTGATATTGTAGAAGGATATTTGGTCATGACTTAGACTCCTGATTTTAATAATCGTATATTTAACATTGTAGTTATTCATTAACTTAAATATACTTATTCCAGTATATCCTTAAGAAAAACGTGCAGGGTTTTCATATAAAATGAAGTGGTATATGTATTTTTTTTCTCTTCTCTCTTTATCCTTCAATTATAGTTTGGTTTTTTCCGTGAGATATTTTGTTTTTCGGCATTTGAACTGTGTTATTTTCAAGGATAGCTTTTTTATTCTTGCAGACTTGATGCTCTATTCTGACACCAAACAGTTGCACTGTCAGTATGTAATGCCCATCAGTTACACTTGTATTAACTTACAAAATGATACTCTGTAATGTTTATCTTCTTGGACTTCTTTTTACCAGACCTAAATGGTCCTTAAATGGTTCTTCTGGTACTTCTCTGTTTCTGTGTAATTCAGAAAATATCTGGATACTTCACATAATTGAACAAGACACTGAAGAGATAAGAATCCTGTTTCACTTAGGAAAACCACAACTTTTGGCTGTTCTATACTTAGAGGACTGACTTGCATTAATATGTTGTAACTTAACAGACCTCTTGCCTAACTTTTGTTCTTTTTTCCTGTGAAATGTAATGCATTAGAATTCCAAATGGGACTTGTACAGACACAACTATGTTAATGTTGCAGAAACAGAGTATACAGAGCTAGATGTTTTGGGGTGAAGAAAATGAGAAATGGAGGGAATGAAAATGGAAGTATCTTTTCCACTTAGTGCGTGCTCCTCTGTGGGAACTTGAGGGGTGATGGTTTGAGGGATCAAACCTCAGCAGTAACAGTGAAGTTGGATTAGAGAGGGGGATATAGAGTAGAGATGTTTGGCATGGAAGAAAAAGGGAGCTTGTATGTCAGGAAGGAGCATTCCTACTGTTGGAAAAAATACGTACACCTTTTGAATTTTATAACTAATGAACCCTGCAGGGAGGCAGTAAAAATAATTCACTTATTAAGGACTTTGTGTAGTTCAGGCTCTATGAATTGATAATGAGCCAGCACGTTTGTTCAACATTTGCTTCCGTAATACAGGAAGAATTTTGCTTTGCTTTCATTGTATTTGCTGTGTCTTCCCAGCAACAAACACCATCTTCAGTGGTGCAGTGTGTACCTAAGGCTTTTAAAATAATTGAGTGATGTAAGGCAGTCTCTTATGACATTTAGTTTCCTCTGTGAAAGCTTATATCTTACCTGAAAATTGCTTGTTGTTTTGATCTTGAACCCTTCTATTCTTTAAGAATATATAGCTTCTGTTAATAAAACCTTATGAAAACAGCATATGTTGAAAAAATTATTGCAAAAGAGAGGATGACTGTTTTTGGTTCCACAGCTATAAACAATTAAAAATTCCAGTATGAAATCTGAATATTTTTTTAACAAACTGTAAGTGACTAATAAATATATGATTACTTCAGTCAACCACTATGCCATAGAGATATTTTCTGTTACAGATTCAGTGCAAGCTGTTTGTATTTGACAAAAGCTCTCAGTCTTGGGTGGAAAGAGGTCGAGGGCTCCTGAGACTCAATGATATGGCCTCAACAGATGATGGAACATTGCAGTCTCGACTGGGTAAGAGGAACCAGGGGAAATGAGATACTGCATGACAGTCATTCTATTTTCATAGGGTTCTTCCTTGACACACAGCAACTTTCACTTTAGTTTGTCTTAGCTACAGCGACTCAGAAGCAGTTTGGACCTTTTCTTTTGCTTCAGTTAGTGAACATTGCCTCGTAAGAGAGTGTCTTCATACCCTTCTATTGCGGCAAATGTTCCAGTTACTTTTTCCCCCCCATAAAAGCAAGCCATGTTTAGTAACTAGAATATTTGACTAGAAACTTATGGTAACATCATTCAGATCTGGCTGTTTTGGATGGGTTGCTTGTGGTGGGGAAGTCTGTTTGAATAGTGCACAATTGTTCAGGCTGGCAGGAATGTGCATTAGCCTGAGATTATCAGCGCAGATGTAACTACAAATTCTGATGTATTAACACATAAGGCTTCAGACTAAATAGCTTTAGATATGACTCATAATCTTTAATAGCCTTGTTGCAGTTTAAGCCCAGCCAGCAGCCAAGACCCTTACAGCTGCTTGCTCACTCCCCCTCCAGCAGGATCGGGGAGAAAATAGGAAGTGTATAAAAGTTAGAAAACTCATGGCTTAAGATAAAGACAATTCAGTAAAGAAAGCCAAAAGCATTGCATGCAAACACAGCAAAACAAGACTTAATTCACTGCTTTCCATGGGCAAGCAGGTGTTCATCCATCTCCAGTACAGCAGGGCCCCATCACATGTAATGGTGACTTGGGAGGACAAATGCCATCACTCCAAACATCCTCCCTTCCTCTTCTTCCCCCTGCTTTATATCCTGAGCATGGTGTTACACGGTCTGGAATATCCCTTTAGTCAGTTTGGGTCACCTGTCCCAGCTGTGTCTCCTCCCAACCTCCCACATACTGCCAGCCTCCTCACCAGTGTAGTAGTACAAAAAGCAGAAAAGGCCTTGGCTCTGTGCAAGGACTGCTCAGCAATAATGAAAGCATCTCCATATTATCAACTGTATGTTCAGCACAAACCCAAAACACAGCTCCATACCAGTGACTGGCAAGAAAGTTAACTCTACCCCAGCCAAAACCAGCACAAGCCTACGTTCTTCTCATTTACGGTTATGACAAAAACCCAAAAGGGCTTATTTGTAAAAAGACTGAAACCTTTATACTATAGTAAGTTTCTTGACTGTTTTGAGCTTCCTGATGTGTCTTTTTCCACCTAACTGATCTTGTAACTTTGCTCTAGTGATGAGGACTCAGGGGAGTCTCAGGTTAATCTTAAATACCAAGCTCTGGGCTCAGATGCAGATCGATAAAGCCAGTGAGAAGAGTATCCGGATCACCGCCATGGATACAGAGGACCAAGGAGTTAAAGTTTTTCTTATATCAGTGAGTACTGTTTTTTGTTTGTCTTAACCTTCCTACTAAAGTTGGTGCTTGCTTAAACTGTAGTTGAGGTTCCCATTTTTCTTTGCACCCTACACTGTCTTAACATTATCCCTGCCCCAAAGGCAAGGCAGATTTGCTTACCTAAAAAGTCTTGCTAGTTCTGAACAAATGCCACATCAAAGGCTGCCCTAGGAAGCCAGGCTGTCCAAAGCATTGCCCATGGAGTCATGTGATCTGTTCCACACATACTGAGACTCTATAGTGTTTAATGTAGATTGTTTTCTGATGTTAAGAAAAATGGGCATTATTTCATAGATTTTATGTAATAGTTTAATCAAAATTAGATCCACTGGAACCTTCAGCACAGGAAAGCTGTCACTGTCTATAGTGCAGGGGGATGGATAGGTGTCCACCGAAAGGGAAACACTAAAACTCTGTCAAGAACATTATATTAGTACTTAAAGGTTACGCATTTTAACTTCGATTTCCTTTTGATACAGAGTATTCAAAGCAGTAACAGCATAATGAAAGTGATTTCTGCGCTTGCTAAATGGGGAACAGCAATCCCAATCAGAATTACTAAAACACTTGGCATCTCATCATATAGTCAGCAAGGAAGAAAGGTCATTCCCTAATGTCTGCTAAAGCACTTACAGATTTGGAGCGGTCCGAACACATTCTTTTGATTTACACTGATTCTACACAAGATGTTGCAAAAGAATTAGTGTTCCTAGGGATCAGAAATTGAGAGCATCAACAAATGGTCAGCTTTCCCTGTGCAAACATTAGGTTTGTAGGGCTGGGATCTGGAGTCCCAGAATGGAACTTAATGATACCAAATATGCATTGATGAAGAAAGCGAAGTTAAATTAATGGATAGGTTTTTCTCAGTATTTTTCTAGATTTGAAAGTTTTGGTTAATCTGTCATCAGATTATTCACTCTTGATTTTAGTATTGGTAAAAAGTGTCTTGTTTAGAATTATTTTTTCATTGCAGCTCATTGCAGGAGAATTTTGCAGATACAGAGGTGACAGATTCAAGTGTCAGATGGGGCTGATGAAAACTATTTTTTACAAAAGAATCTGAGAAGTGGGATTGTTACCTTACAGTTAGCATGGAGTAAGGATAATAGTTAATATGAGGGCTTAATTGACATAGTGAAGACAGAGTTTTGTAGTATTTGGAGTTTCCTTTGAAGTAATGTCCATTAAATATTTAGTTTGACAGGCCTAGTAATTGATTGGTTTGAAGGCATAAAGTGCCCATTAATCTTTGAGAGTTAAAAATATATATTCTTCAACAGGTTGTCAGAGATGCTTCTTTCTGAAACAGATTGTTAAAAAAAAATTGGAATAATTGCCTGCCTTACTGTCCATTCAGTTTTCTCATATATCTCATATTGAAATTTTATGCCAGTGCCTCATGAAACAATTGGCTTGATTACGATTAACTAATGTGTGAAGTTGAGTGATTGACAGGCCAGCAAAAATCTGCAAGATCTTTTTAATACAAGCTTTTGGGAGGTATCAGGAAAGCTCTGTGATTTCTGTGTGAAGAAGGTTATATGAAATCAGCTAGTACTGGGTATGTTAGCCAGAGAAAGTTGGAGCTAAGCAGAGGAACTCTCACCACCAGAGTTCAGTACATGTAATGTCCTGCTGTGTGTACCACAGCCCATTCTGACTGGTTTGAAAAACACTTGATGAGAAAATTGAAAAGTACATTGTCAAATTTGGCATGACTGGTGTGTATTATGTCAGCAGTGTTTTATTGTGTTATAATTCCATGCACCTTTTTCTTATTTCTGAATATTAAAAAATGCAGGCAAGCTCTAAAGATACAGGGCAGTTGTATGCTGCATTGCACCATCGGATCTTGGCCTTGCGGAGTAGAGTGGAACAAGAGCAGGAAGTCAAGAATGTAGCACCTGAGCCAGAGGTAACGCAGTCAAATGAGGAAGACAGTGATGATGATGTCATTGCACCTTCAGGATCAGTTGGAAGTGGTAAGTAAGAAAGACAGTGGTGTTTCCTGTTTTCCATGCATTTTTCTGTGTCATTTCTTAAGGCAGACTATGCTCTTTGTGTATGTCTGTGGAGTAGGACTATTGCCTTTTTTGAATGCAATTACTTCTTGCTTCTTCTCCAAACTGGTAAAAGGCCCCTGTGCTGCCTCTGAGTTACATGCCACAATTTAGCAGAGGTTTTCTGTGCTTTTTATCATTTACAGGATTTCTAAGAGTGGTTCTGTTTTTCCTTTTTGCCTTCATCATGGCCAAGAGTTGCACATAAAACCTGAGATGACTCAGGATCAGTAGACAACATCCAGATTGACCTTTCAGTAGAGAGCTGTTTGGAAAGCAGAAGGTTTACAAAGGGTCATGGAAGAGTGTAATGTTTTTTATTGTGCAAGAGGAGACCATAATTTAAGAAAAATACTAGTCTTCAGTTTGAGGAAGGTTTCCTTTTGTGCTCTCTACTTGGAAGTCATCTGTGCTTTGCTTTCTTGTGGATGAGAACATCCAGCCTTTGACAGTCTTCCATCCTGATTGACAGAAGGGGAAAAAAAGATAAATGAATGTGAACAAAAGCAGTGGGAAGATTGAAGAGGTTGGAAACTGAGCTTTTAGGCTTTGGGATGCTGCTGGGATCCCTGAACCAGATTAGTCAAGAACATAAAATGCTACAGTAGACAGATCTTAGTCTGGAGAAGGAATATGAAAGGCAGGGGAGGAGGAATTCTACAGTTCTCATCTCTCATTGAACACCTGAATCTGAGACTTCTGTAGGCTGCTTGGGATGGGTCTCTTACTGCAAGGCAAGAAACAAAAGATATTTCTTATGACTGAGAACTGCTTTTTTTGTTTCAGGTCCTAAAGATGAAGGTGATGGGCAGAATGTTGGCAGCACATAGCAGATGTGAGATGATCTGCTTGCAAGGCTGCTATGAACACCATCTTGCAGGCATCTCTGGATACCCCAGGCCAGCGATTATTTCAGGCAGTGTTGAAAGCTCCAGAACTTAAGAACTGTGCATCTCTGTTCTGTTTTTTTGGTTTTTTGGTCTGGATCAGTAGATTCCACACAAAAAAAAAAGCAGACTTGGAAACTACCTGAATGTGGTTTGGGACGTTGAAAGCTCATCATATTGATGAGCAAAAAAAAACAAAATCCAACCCCAAAACAAACAACAACAAAAACACAAAATGCAAACACCCCCCAACCATTTCCCCTCTTCCTTGTAATTAAAATGGCACATTACAGCTTGTCACAGCTTTTCATTGGGACCTTTTGGCTGTTTCTTCAGTAGTTCATGTCTTGCAGGTCTCCGAGATAGAACTTTTCGACGCGGTTCCAACTTGAATTCTGCTTTTGTAACCCCTACTCCCCTTTATGCAGGGAAACCCTGCCCTCCCCAGTTCCTATGCTCACTGGCTGCCCTTTTGGGTTCCTTTTTTTTGGACTGCAGATGGGGCAGGTTATGTTTTTACCTTTTAATCCCAACATAGGTTGTGGATGTGGACGCCATTGTTTGCTGTCTAGTGGGTTTGTAAACAAAGAAACAAAGCATTGTGGTTCACCAGAAAAGCTATTTTAATGCAGTAAAAAGAGACTTTAAAGTCTGCAGGATGTTTTGCTAACTCCTTTTTTTCTTCCCATTTCATTATTATTTTTTGGGGATTTATATTGTGGTGAGACTTTTTTATTTTAGTTTTTCAATAAGATGCTCTTGTGTGTTGAAAAAGTGAAACTATTGTTTTGTACTGTTCCTTTCTGTTACTATTTAAGGGAGTGCTAAGCCACTATATATAATAGATGTTGCATACAAAGAAAATTTTATGTTTCTGTGGCTACAGTAAAGTGTAGGAGGCATACAAGTTACACCTTCGGAAAAGTTAGTGACAAAACAGCTGTTAGCCCTTGGAAGAATAAAATAGGCTCATGGAATGAGCTCTGCCAGCCATTAAAATAAATCTGTATAGTAAAGCAGCTCTCATTTAATGGCTTGATTCAACAAGCCATTTAAGCACTTGCCTGACTTAACTATATGTGAATAATCTTATTGAAGTCAATGCAACTCTTCATGCTTAAAGTTGAGGACATTTTTAAGTATGTTGCTGAATTAATGGCCTTAAATAGAAAATTTAACTTCTAACCCTTCCTGTTCCCATTCCGTTTCCTGAAGTCTTGCAGCATGAAGAAAAAAGGTAATACTGCCAGCCTTGAGTAGTTTGGGCTGAAGGTTATTGTATTCTGTTCCACCACAAATAAAAGCAAGAATATGTTTTTCTGTGTGTAATTCTGAAGTACTCCTACTGTAACCATAACTCACCTTTTTTTTTGTTTTGGGTGTTTTTTAATCATTTGAGCCTTTTGCCTGAAAGTTGAGTTTTATTTTCTTATTGAAACATACGGTATGTTCTTGTCCAGCAAAGCTGGAATTTGGTAGTTACCAGGTCAGTTTCACTATAAAAATTCCCCAGATTGGTCTATTTCCTTTATAAATAGTTTGCTGATAGATAATTTCTGACTTGCATGCTTGCTGTTTTGTAGGTTAAGGATCTAAAATGCATCACCTAAAAAAATGAAAGGGGAAGAAGTATTTGATGTATCATGAATTGAAAACAGAAACCCAGGTCATAGGACAAAATCAACTTTGAAATTGAGTATTCAAATAGCAAAACAGTCCTTATTGCCTGTATTTTAATGAAGCACACTTCTCACTGGCAGTCAAGAACAAGTCTTCCCCTGTTTTCTGTTGGTAACCATCACTGAAGACTGATGCTGTTGAGGCAGAGAGTGCTTTTACTTTTCCTGATAGCCAGTTGAAGGAACATCTGTGATTACTTTTCTGGGAATTGAAAAGGGCTAATGATAAGCTGTCACTACATCTTGATCTCTCTGGATTGTTTGCTCATGCCTTCTTGCATTTTGTTTTTCTTTTTTCCTCCCTAGAGTACGGGGGTTTTTACCAATGAACAGACCTGTTGCTGCACCCCCTACTCATGCCATGCTTCAACAGGAACATGGCAGGTTCCTTAGTACCCACCACACAATTGTTTCTGCATTACAAGGTCTGGGGACTTTCAAGTAAGTGATCTGCATTTTGAATCTGGAATCTTTTTACGTTGTTGAGATACTCAGATTTAAACTACTCTTTTCAAACACCCTTGCACCGTAAAGCTGTTTCTTGTCAGCAGCCTGCTCATAAGGAAAATTAATAAGGTGTCTTGGCCAGCACTGCCTACTTCTGGGAAAGCAGATATTATTTCCTGGTCCCAGGCTCTATGGGGTCTATGCTGAGTCTCACTTAGAAGTGTTTTACCTAAAATGCAATTGATGGTGCATGAAGATTCAGAAAAATGGAATAAGCATGCTTGCTTTGGGGTTTGGTGGTACACAATCACCTACAGCTTTCTAAAAAATTCGGCAACTATTTACTGATGCAGATTTTATTTTTAGCTAGAAGCTTTGCATAAATGTCTATAGTGAAGGCAGAAATACTGCTGTGCATCCCAACAGAATTGTGTTGCTGTGCATCCCAACAGAATTGGCAATTGGTTGAGTTCAGGCCCTGCCTGGCAAGATATATTTAGGCCAAAGCAAAACCCTGACTTAGCTCTCTGCTTTAAGCCTTAGTAAACCAGTGACAGGCAAAACCAGATAATGCCCATGTGTCTCAAAAGATCTATGTAAGACTGTAATATTAAAATGTACATGGGAGTTACATTAAAACCTGTGTCAGCAAGCAAACAAACAAAAGACCCTGAGCCCTGCGTTTTGTTTCCTGTACTGGGCAGTGGCTGTTCGAGGGGAGGGTGATGGCAACCAGCTCTGCTGCCTTATAGCAGTCTTCCCCTTGATCCTGCTCCATCTTTCCCTGTAGGCCTGTTGTTAACTTTTGTGTGGTGTTGACAATTCCTGTATAGCCTGTGTGGCTGCTGACCCACACAGGCACAGCCTTTCAGATTTTCCAGTCGAAAAAAACCACAGAAGAGTGTAGTAAAGTTGTGTATGCTTGATGATGATTCAACAGTGTACTGTGGCAACCAGGAAGGCCAGCCATGTCCTGGAGGGACATCAGGTGCAGCCAGGCGAGGGAGGGGATTGTNTGCTGAGGGCACTTGGTTTGTTCAGCCTGGAGAAGGGGACACCTCAATGCAGTCTTCAGCCTCTTCATGAGGGGAGGCTGAGGGGCCGGTGCCAGTCTCTACACTCTTGTGACCAGTGATAGAGCTTGAGGAAACAGCATGAAGCTGAGTCAGGGGAGGTTTAGGTTGGCTATCAGGAAGTTTTTCACTCAGAGGGTGATTTTAGAACTGGGACAGGCTCCTCAGGGCAGTAATCACAGCACCACACCTGAGTTCAAGATGCATTTGGACAATGCTCTCAGTCATAGGGTGGAATTGTTGGGATGCCCTGTGCAGGGCCAGGAGCTGGACTCGATGATCCTGATGGGTCCCTTCCAACTCAGCATGCTCTATGATTCTTTGAAAGTGTTGCTAGAATAGTGATGTCACTGAAACCAGTAGTAAGCCTCTTATCTGTAAAATGAAAAAAAAAGATCACACATACAGGAAATGGAAACATTTAGGTAAGAGAATGTTGTAATAACAACAGCTTTCTGTAGTCCAGTTCCCAGCGCATGATGCATTGCTTTAGAGAAGACCGGGCAGGAAATAATCTAAATAAATGAGTCTTCAGCCATCCTGCACTAGAACTAGGGTGGGAGGTGACCAGATTGTTAGAAGCCTGCAGGAATAATAAAAAAAAAACCTCCGACTTTGTAATGGCTCCTCTCTGTTCCCTGAAGTATCAATTGATGCCATTGCTTGGGTATTACTGCCATTAAATGACTGTTCCTAACATGTCCCATTCTGCAGTTCAGCTGGTCTCTTGCTCTCCCAGTGAGTGTAGAAAATGGTTTATTTCCTTTCTAGAAACATGTTACATATTTGAAAATTTACCATGTTTCCCATAATCTTCTCTAGTTTTAGGAATTCCAGATATGATAATTGCCATAATTTGTCATACAAGATTTCATTAAACTGACTTTTCACTGTGTGCTTTTCTCCCCGTATTACTTGGTCTTTCTGTGCACTGACTTGCTTAAATTGAACTCTAGTCCATTGTGTGGGTAGCAGATTTTCAGACAGGACGTTATAAAGACATTTTAATTTTTTTCTTAAAGGGTTTCTTTTTTTCCCTCCAGTGAAATCAGCACAGAGCAACATGGGTGCAAGAGAAAATTGCTAAATTAGACAAAATCAGTCTTGATTCTTTTCTGCTTGGTGAAAGTACAGGTATGTGGCTGCTGCCGGCCCAGGAATAAAGACACGGAGCCCAGAGTTCAGGAAGAATGAAGTGATGTGTATGTATTATTAATTTACAGAACAGTTTTTATCCTTTAGTTCACTTCAAGCTTACATGAAGGTCCGGAGGCTATTGGACCTCTGGTTAGCCACCTACCAAGTTCATTGGTTAATTCTAACTTAACACCTATTTCAAAACATTTCCCTAAAAGAATGATAACAAAGGCATAACTGCAAGAAGTTTACAAAACAGTAACATTGTTTTGAGTTACTTGTATGGGAAAGACAGGACTCTCAGAAAATGCTGCAGAGAGCTGAACAAATTCTCTGCTGAAGCTTTCTCAGCGTCCACAACTCCCCCTTTTTGTTTTAAGATAAGATAGCGTTTGTAATCCTCCACGGCATCCCTTGCAGCAAGGAGGACAA
>VZRO01005979.1:0-27143 GCA_013397915.1 Daphoenositta chrysoptera
CCGGCCCGGCCCGCCCCCTGCCGCAGCCCTCCCCGCCCGCGCATAGCCGCGCGGCGCCCGCCCGCCGCCTACATAACCCGACAGATATCCAGGGTTTGGGGCCCCTCAGCCGCCGCCCCACCCGCGCACGGCAGCACGGCGCCCGCGCAGTGCCTGCATAAAGCCGTGGTTATCCAGGGTTCGGGGCCGCTCAGCCACGGCCTTGCCAGCGCCGCCGCGCGGCCGCCCCCTGCATAAGCGGAGCGGGTATTCAGCCCGCGGGCCCCGCTCGGTCCGCCCCGGAACCTGCATGGCAGGTTTGCTCCCGGTGTTGCGCCGCATCGCCTGAGCTGCCCCGGCCGGGTCCCCGCGGGACGGGGCAGGGCCCGATGCTGAGGCGGATGCACTGGGCGCTCCGCTGGAAACCGGGGCTCGGGGCCAAGAAACGTACACAGGGACTGCACCATACAGCGTCTGGGGTGTAGCCAGCCTCGGGCGCTGCACAGCGTGGGGAGCGCGAGGCCCCGGAACCTGGCTGCCGCGGCTCTGACGGGCAGAGCGGGACGCAGACCCGTCACGCCTTGCGCCAGGGCGTGTCCCGGAACTGGGCTCCCATCCGTGACGGGATGGCGGAGGGGGCAGCGCTCCCGGACCGACCCGGAGTGCTGCAGCGCGCTCCGGGGTGGGTGGGTGAGCTGCGACCGCCTCGGGGCTGCCGCCACCGTGCCGTCATCACCGCTCCGCTATCGCAGGGGCACCGGGCCCGCCCCGGGCCCGGCGGGTTATGTAAGCGCAGCCGGCGCGGTGCCCGCTGGAAGCTGTAGTCACACGAACGATGAGCCTGCCACGCTCGCCCGTCGGCGGGCACGCCCCGCCTTCCGCCGCGGGGCACCCTGGGTACTGTAGTCCTTTGGCCGTGCCAGGCCGCTGGATAGCGGCCCAGCGGAACTACCGCTCCCGGCGTGCCCCTCGTGCGCAGGCGCGCGAGCGGCGCTGCTCCGTGGTAAACAGAGCGGCGCGGCGGCGGCGGGCCCGGGGCGCACAAAGGGGTGGCGGGCCCGGCGCTCCCGGCGCGGCTGCGAAGGTGCGGCCACACAGCACAGCGGAGGCCACGCCGCAATGAAAACCGAGTAATATGTTGGCAGCAGCTAAAGTGACTGCTAACACGTTACCAAAGCACTGGGAAAGTGTAAAAATTCCTCACCTCAAAACACTTGAATCAGTTGCGCTTCGAATTTTACTGCAAATATCCCCACCTTCCGTGAGCTTGACTGACAGGCATTGCTCTCTCTGTCTCAAGGGGGGAAAAAAAGAAACCAAAAAACGCAGCTAAAAAGCTCAATTCAGGCCAAACCACTATTGCTACTGAAATTTTTGGGGCTGCTGCTACCCGTGAGCTTGAGATAGAAGAAAAAGTACAAGTCGTCCTGATACAAGGAAATTAGAAGTTAAGGAATAACTTGTTAGAAACTGCTTGCTGAACAGTGTACATTGCTTACTTAACATTTACTGTGTTTGCAAAACAATGACTGTGACCCAGCTGGTAGTCGTGGAACCTCCAAGCTGACAAAAATCAGACCCTTTGTTTCGGCTTTTGGACAGAGACTCAGAACGCACGCGTAAAACAGAAAGGTGAAAAGGTCAGTGAAGAGGACCTCCTGTCTTTTTTCAGAAAAGACCCCTGAATCCCCCCACCAAACGGAACTACGCAGGCGCAAGGATATGGAAATGACTTTCGGACTCATACGATAGGTTATGCATATGTATAGGCAGATTGAGAAAATCTATGGATGTGTAACATGTAACCATATATATACCGAGCTACATGGACCAGGGTGCACATGTCTCTGGAGGGCTGCCTCCCACATGCCCAGCGCTGCTAATAAACATACCAGCTTTACGACTGAAAATTATATAGGTTGTGAAGTCTTGCCTCTTTTTCCGTGAATCAGTCCAAGAACCTGGTGATCACTATGATGAAGAAATTCCACAACTGGTGCCTGTGAAAACAAGCAGCTTTGCTGAGCTGAAGAAAATGGAACAAAGTCAAGAAAAAAGTGACAACCTGTGTGAGAAAACCAACCTTTCCCTTGGTAAGAGAAAGAAACAACCTCTGCTTCTGTAAAGTCCAAAATCAAAACCTAAAGTTACAGGAGAGCGTGTGTAACTCTTAGACTTGCAGACATCACCAAAACAGAAAAACAACCCCCATCTCTGTCACCAACGCTCCTGTGACACCTCAAAGCAGATCCACACCTACACCACGGGCCTGTGTAAAAGCACTTGTGACTGTTCAACTCCAGGCATCACAGGCTCAAAGGAGACATCACCTTAGAGCCCTATTACTTCTTGCTCTTCAGACACTGATAACTCTTATAATGTATAAAGAAATACATTCATTTTAAAGGTCGTTCCTAAACAGCAAGCCCCCAAATCTTACTAAAAATATATAAGGAAAGTGGGATTATCTAAAGCAAAGTCTTCATTCAGCTTGTATTGGAACATTACCTATTTGTGCAGTTGCAATAAAACTGTTTCATAGATTTACAGGACTACTACAGAAGGCAGAGACTAGCAATTTTGGTTTTTAATCTAATAATCTAGGATGTAGCAGTCATAGACAGGAAATTGAGCATGGAATTTTAAATAGTCCATCCAAGTAAATAGATTTAATGCTGTCAAACAGCTCAGGAATCATAGTAGCAAAATGGGGAATAGCTCTGTTTTAATACCGTTCAAATCTGCTTGGGACCAGTGATGCCTGAAAGATAGGCTGGAAATAAATCCCCATAGACTGATGTCTATAGAGCAGGTATTTGTTTATTTCAGCGCTGTTGATAAGGGGGATTTTTTCCCCTAGCTCACCCACCTTTGTCCAGTGTTGTGATATATTTACACAGTAAATTATGCTTATTATTGCTATGCCATTGCAGCATCATCACATATGCACCAGAACTAATTTACATAGTATGATCTCATGGTTATTAGACAATTTCTTCTCACTGTGCCTGTGCTCCCCTAATTCGGGGGTCCTTGGGGGTCTTTGATGAAGGCTTCTAAAGTCTTCTTCACACTTGAGCTTTCCAACTTTGGCTTCGGAACATGCGTAGTTATGGTGCTCCTTGGTCTCTCTGGTCTTAACTGGCCTAAATTCTTTGTTTTGTGGCTAATTGGCTTTGGACTTACCAACTTCTCTTTAGTACTACCCTTATCTATCTCTGAACCTACACACCTGGTGAATCTTTTTCTCTCTTTTTGTCCGTTCAGCATTTAAGCAACTAGTTAACCATATACTACCCATTACATTGTATAAAAAGTTATTTATATCAGGTTATATAGGTATCAAAAGTTATGATATAGGTATCAGGGACAGAGACAAGAATCCAAATATGGCATGTTAATAACTGGATCTCAATTTGCATTTTTTGCATTAATTTTACTGATGCTATTACAAATGCATAAGTTAAAATAAAGGGATATCTGGCTGTGACAGTCTTTCTTACAGTGTTCAGTGATGCAAAATAAAATAGGTTTACTAAGTACAGTTTAATTCTTTCATCCTTGAACTGATTTGCTATTAAATTCCACTTATGTTCCATGAAATATTATGTTAAATATTACAAAGCAGTGTCTGCAGTATGGTACTTAGGATACAGTAGCCATACAATTCTGAGAAGGAGGCTGCATTATAATGACAATAGCATGTATCACCTTCTCAGAAATTCTGACATTTACATGTAATGAATTGGACCAATTGACATAAGATTTAGACTGATTTCTGAATATTCTTAAAAATCTCATTTACAGTGCTATAACTGCATTAATAAGAATGGAATTTAAAATTGTGTTTAGCTTAGTTGTAACAAAATACAAATTTCCTGAGTTCAAGGGAGTCAGCTAAAGGTTAAAGCAATTAACACCTGCATTTAGAAACAAGGAAAAAAAAAGTAATGAGTGTCTTGGGGTGACTTTATGATGTGTATCCCCTATCACCACTCTATGCCCAGAAGATGAATCCTGTGCTTTTCTGTGCCATTAAGACTGGGTGCGAAAGTAAAAAAAACAGACAAACTTTTTTCAAAGCAGTTCTGTGCTCCAAGGACACTGCTGTGTCTCTTGGCATTGCTGCTGCGGGGAGAAGAGTGGAGGAAAGCGCCTTCTGGTTTTTTCCCAGCTTTTGGCTCCTTGTCTCAGAAGAGAGAGAGAGATGGAGAGTTAAACTTTGTTTCCTGGGACTTTGTTTTTTCCTTCTTCTTCTTCTTTTCTGGACTGCTCAACAATACCAGAACACACTGGGAGAATTTTCCACTGAGGGCCCAGGGGAGGCCCAGGCCGACCCAGGTCCGAGGAGGAGGAGAGAGGCCACACCCAGAGAAGGACTCTGAAATCTTCCCAGGTTTCTCTCTACAGTGAGAGATTTTATTATTTAGCATTATTATCCTTTTTCTGTGTGGTTGTTAAATAAATAGGTTTTTTTCTCCTTCACTTTCCTCCGAGGAAAATTCTTTTCTTTCCCGAACCTGGCTGGGGGAGGGGTAGCTGTAATCTGCCTTCTATCAGAGGATATTTTCCTCCAAATTTTCCTTAAACCGGCACATGAGCAAGGCAAACCATATCAGTGAGGGGACAGTGGGCAGTCAGACTCAGGATCTGCCATAGTCTGAAATGCATCTGTAGTAGGGCTTTAGTGGAAAGACACCTACAGAGTTTCTTGAGTATATTCCATGTTATCAGTAAGATCAAGCAGTAGAGTAGAAATAGAAAATTGCAATTATGCTTGGAGTTATTTAGTGGATTTTTTGAGCTAATCTTTCTTAAATTGATGTTTTTTGCATGTGCTATTAATGAATAAAGGGTATATTCCCCTGTTTCACTTAATGTATAGTTATTGCAAACTTCCTGATTAATTATATGTTCCTAGGAATTCCAGTCTCTTTCTACATAGGCAGAGGTCAGATCCTCTCAAGCAGTGGTGATATGAGGGAAACTGTATTGTTTAAATATAAATAAATTGGGTAAGAATTATAAAGTACTGAAACTGATACATAATCTGGGTTATTTTTAAATCAACTTTTAGGAGAATAAATCAGCTGACAACTGAGCTCATTCTTGTCACAGTTAGGTGCCTGTGAGGCTACAAATAATTTCTGATTTTGTTGTTCATACTGATTTTAACTCTTTTTTATTTCAAAATTGGAAGAGACTTTCTCATTACTGCTGTCAAAACATGTCACAGTGTTATACAAAGTTTAAATGTACATGTATACAACTGTCTGATGTTTTCAGTTTAAAATCATGTAATCCCCATAAATTCTGTAGCAGTATAGCGTGTTTCACCTCTCCTACAATGTTTGGGGTTTTTTTTCAGTAGATATTCTGCATACTTCTGAGTTTCATACTGTGTCTGCAAGAGTGATCTAGGCATAGTCTAGATAAACATGTTCAGGCTCACTGCTATATACCTGTATCACAAACTATATCCATTTAAATTTGGCTTGACTTATTTGGCTGATTGCCTAGCTTTCCTCCTTAAAGAAATATAACTTCTCCTTATAAACCTTCCACAGTCCTAATAATTCTGGTTATCTCCTTCGTCCCTTTAATGTTTTCTATTTTTCTCCTATGATTTCATTAGTGCCTGTTTAAAGGAATTAACCTTTCAGAAAAAGAGGAAAATAAATTATGAGCTTGGATTGGTTTCAGCTTTTGATGTGTGTAATTGGTAGACATTGGGTCATTTCATCCTCTGCAAAGTGTAAAAAATCTCTAAAATCACCTAGACTGAGAAGTACCACAACCCATATTCAATAGTGTGTTTATTCCTTATAAAAATCTCACCCTACTAAATAGTAATATTTGTTTTAACAGAGGAGCCTGAATCAAGGAAGTGGGGGACTAGTAGCTCCTTATTAATAATATTTAGAAAAGAAAAATTTATTATATTATTATTGATTAGATTGTAAGAAACACTGGGAGCACAGATTTAACAATTAATGGGATCTAAATCATTACTGAATGTTACTAGTGTAAAAGCCATCACCATGTACCACAGTGACTGTTCTGTAATGTAATTCTGTTGTGTGAAACTAAAATTGCCTCAAGGCAAAGATCTTAAGTGACCTCTGTGCAGTTTAATAGCACTGAATCATGGTCATGAAACCCTGTAAAATTCTGCCTCTATGTTCAGAGCTGTTCCTGCATAGCTCTGAAGGGATATAACTGCACTCATCCACCAAAGGCAATTTTCCCACTAGCTGTGACCTGACACAGCAAATGTGATGACATCCTCTGCAAGGTGGGTACCGTACTCTTTGGGTGTTAAGAATTACTTTGGAAACAAGACCTCAGTGGACTTAAAATTGGTGTGTATCTTATGGTATTTAAAACAGGATAAAAAGAAATTATGTTTGAATATAAACACTTTCACAGTATTACAAGACAGCTGTGCTAAGTGATATGCCTAAGAAGCTATGGCTCTGATCTTTGGTGTTGTCACTAGTCATTAGTTCCCTTCTCTGTGAAATGATGAATCTCAAACCAAAACAAAAAGTTCCTGGAATAAAAACTAGGAAAGGATATTTCTTTACAAAATAAAGGAAGTTATTTATAAAAATAATTTTGAAATAATTTAAATTCATTTCCATAGAAGGTCTTTGTGGCAGGACATCCCCTCTCTCTCTCATGTCTGAGGCATTTGGAAGAACTCAGGCCAGACTAAAGCACAGCTGGGGGTCGGGTAGCCCAACGAGGGGCTAAAGGCCCCATCAGGGGGACACCCGAGCTGTCTGAGAAAGGATAAAACCCATCAAAGAATCGTCCCCCAGGTGCCTGAAAGTCTGAAGACCCAAACCTAAATACACATCTTGGCAGAGGAGATGTGGAAAAGAGATGAATATAAGTGACTGAAAGACATGGTTTTGTGTCTATAAAAGCCCACACAACTATCACAGAGGCAGAATCTTCTTACATACCCCTTGGGATGTGTGAGGGGAATTCCCCCTAGAGCTTGATCAACTCTAAGCCTCTTCTTTCCTGGGAATTGAGTGAAAGGAACCTCGATGTGGACTCCATCAAAATTGGATGGTAAGAAACATTGAATCCTAGGTTATACAATCTCTTCGCTAGCTGTAATTTTATTGGTACCTTTAAACTCCGCGTGTATCTTACTAGTAAGCCCTTTGTTTTATCCCTGTGTAGTAATAGTCTGTTTTAAGTCTTGTCTGTCAGATTTTATGTCTATTAAATAAATAATTAATTTCATAATAGACCGCATCAGCCCATTATTAAAGAACTTGTGGACAGAGTGGATTTTTGGGGTGCTGGTCACTTCAATACACCTCCTGCCTGCTGCCATAGGCCTGGGCAAAGACAGGAGCTGAACTAAATTCACAAAATCCATTTATAACAGTCTTTATATTAAATAATATTACATTCTAGAGAATCAGACTCTGATGCTTGTCACACAAATCAGGCTTCTGAGACCTCTTGCTCACTGCTTCAGAGACGTGGAAGCTATTTTGGAGGGACGCTGGAAAAACCGTGTTCCCTGCCCCAGAGTCTCTGTTGACTATGTTATAAATAAAATGGGGAATTCGTGCTCGAATATGTTTTTACTAAATATGTTACTAGTTTAATATAAGGAAACTTGCCTAGAGAGACTGTGGGAATTCATTTACATCTTAAAGACAGAACCACAAAGAAAGGAGAAGCATTGAGAGGACTACTGATATCTACATTTCCAAAGGGGGTTTACTGGCAGAACTGATTGAAACCTCTCCCAGCTCAGGTGTTAACAGCCGAATCAAAGGCTTCCCGGCAGAGATGATTGACTATCTCAAATATTAACGACCGGACCAAAGATTTCCCGGCAGAATCTCAGGTGCTAACGACCGGACCAGAAATTCCCGGCAGAACTGATAGACCATCTCCAAACCGAGATAAGGAACATCATGGCCCATCAGATAACATCCCCCAGTGATGAGAAATTAATCAGACACAGGATATGCTTTGTCCATCCCAATTTCATGAATACAGGACTTCATGAATATGCTGGTGGACAAAAGAAATGTCTAGATCCGGACTTCATGGGAAAAAACTGTATATAAACCAGCTGTTGGGAGCAGTAGTTGTGAACGGAGGGAGGTCTGATGCGGTAGAGGTCAGACCTGCGTTCACCCAGTTCCAACCCCAGGCTTGGCACTGACTTCTTTTCGGTCGTGGCTTTGGGTGTTCGATTTCTCGGACACGAAATAAATTTTATACTTGTTTTTATCAAATTGGGCGTACGTATTTATTACAACTACAACACTAGTTCATGAGCAATCCTGCCTCCAGCATATATTTCCTGCCATGCTAAGTAAAAGGTTACTTATTTGGTGGTTTGTAGTTTGTTTTTGTTTGTTTGTTTGTTTTTCTAGCTAAATGGCCTTCCAGGTTGCAAGCTTAGAAGCATTCACATCAGTATTGAATTTCACATTATACCAGTTGTAATCTGCATGGCCAAGCCAGGAACCCAGAAGTTCTTGGTTTGACACTGGTGGGAGAAAGGCAAAACATTGCGACAGAAAGTCTGTTCCAAAAAACTCTCCAGCCAGACTTTCAGCTTTTATAAGCTGGCGCTTCTGTGTGTGGAATAAGATTTAATATTACCTTTCCTTAGGGACAGCATTCATTCAAGCCAGTGTTTCAAGTTACAGCTTCTGAGAATTCAGGTCTTTATTATTTATCTTGTAATATGACATGCATGGGAAACATAATTCTGCTGGCTTGGGCTAAAGCAAAGTGAAAAGCCCCATTATTTTTAAAATTAAGTACCACTACATAAAACTGTACAGAAATAACCAAATAATTTTTGCATTTTCTAGTAATTCAAAATGTCTTGAGATCTAAACAAACTAAAAGGCAGCTACTGGTGACAGTATTTCCTTAGGGAATATAATTATGGTTTCAAGGTGCTGGTTCCTCTACCTTGCCTTTTGCTTTCGAATGACAGGAGAGAGAAAAATAATTAAATTCAGGGATAAGAAACAACTAAAACAACATTAACTGAAGTGACATTAACTGAAATAGTACAATAGGCACTTAAATGTCTAGAATACAAAACCATTTTTGCATGTCAGTGTCACTGGCAGAGCACAGGAAACTGAAAAGTCCTTGACTTAAAGTAAGCACTACTTAACAACAACTAAAACATCAGTGTGTCCTTAGTATTGTTCTCAGATGAAATACAAAACAGAGACTGTATCAGCTACTGGGAAGAAAATTAACTCTGTCCTAGACAAACAGAGGAGTATGTCCACTCCTTATTGCATACCATTTACATTATGCCCATGTCCCACACTTCCCAATACATCCCAGTTAACCACCATAATCTTTCTGGTCATTCAAGATATATATATATACATATATACACAGATATCATGCCCTTAGTCTATGGACCATCCCTATTCAAGTCCATTGACTTCATTTAGTCTGTGACATTGAGTTCTATCTTCCATAACAGTATTTCAGAGCAGAAAAGATGGTGTTGGATTGTTGCATGCTGAAGCCAGTTCTGTTTCCATCCCTGCTGTGCTTGTCCACTTTCAGCAAAATTCGTTCTTCTTCTGGGTCACTGTGATGTGAATTTGTGAAACTGAATGACATCTTTTGGAGCTGTGCAAAAATGTTACTGACAATTGCTGCATTATATCATGGTGTGATACAAGTATAAGTTACAAGTGGTTATATAGTGCTGAATCTAGAGCCACCTTCAGCAAAACTCTTATTCCTTCCCATACAAAAATCCTACCCCCATCCATATTTAAAACCCATTCGTGCGTAGGTGCTTCTCAGTGTTTGGATCACAGAGAGTTGGTTTGTATGGCTGACAGAATGCTGTCCAGTAACAGCATGTCACTGTCAGGGTGGCCATGACACACACATGGACAGTGCCTCGGACAAGGGTAAAAAAGCATTTATTCAAAGAAAGCAACCTCCTTTATACACTCCTGGTATGTTATCATTCATGTTACATATTCATTGGCTGCTAAATCACAACAATAGATTTATTGGCTATTATTAACTACAATATACTACCATTGGCTAGCTATAGCATAAGCATTCAAGCATTCAGAAAAATAACAGGTGCAGATATGTTGCTGTTTTTCTCCTTCTATTGTTTAGATTTCTTGCTTCTGTTGATACTACATTTTCAGGGGTAGAAACTAATTCTTTTTCTTCTCATGGGCTTTTCTCACGAATAGAAGCTAACCATATTCAAATTAAGATCTGTGAAGCCTTCAGACTAGCTGTCAGCTGCAACAACAACATATATGGAAATAGAGGGAACTGAAAGGGTCAAGTCCATCCCATTCAGAGATCTTAATGCCCCAAATGGTGATAATCTGTAATCTGTTTTAAATATGACCATGTGTCTCCATGAGGTTGAAATGTAACCCATAGGAAAGGGTCTGTAGGCACCATCCTTTGTTGTCTGTAAGTCTCCTTACATCAAGAAACTCTGGGAAACCCTACTGTATCTGGAGGTGCCAGCAGTTTACCTGAGGTTTCGAGGGTCTGCTGCTATCAGGTACAAACTATCCACAGAAAGGCCCCATGGTAAATTTGCCAGGACATTTGCAAACAGTCTAGTAATTCCCTGCAAATGATGATCGAGTCTTGCCATTAAATTCATGCCTAGAAACTTGTAGCTGAAATCTGGTATTTGTTTACAGCACATACTTACTTGAAACCACGTTGTCCATTTGATTCCTGGTGTGTCAAGAAAACAGAAAACCAAATATCTTCAAACTATATTTGCTTTCTATTTTTCACATCTAGGGAAGAAATATAACCTTGACTCCGATAAATCTAGCTGGACTGTTAGGCATCACAATTACCTAAGTTCAAGCTTTAGCACAAGTCTGGCTTGAAACTTTGTCAGCTTTGAAGTTCATCACAAGGTTCTGGACAACATACCCATCTTGGAGTGTCCACCATTCAATGACTGAGTTGTATAGTCACTTAGCTGTACTGCTGCCCCCCAGAAATCCTGAAATACTTCATGATGCTGGGCATCATACTTTTCTTTCGTTTGCTGACAAATGAACCGATGCAGTAGTCTTCAATTAATTATTCACACCATCAGTTTATACCACATTCAGAGTAAAATTCAGAGCTCCTGAGAAAGAGAAGTTTATTGTAAAATCTGCCTTGTATGTCTGAATGTCTCCCAAACACAAGTTTGTTGTGAAACATACTAATTGTGTAACTCTTGGTGATTTTTCATGGAAAAAAACAGATATGGTTGCTTGACTCAGTGTTCTGTGTCTACTTAGGTACATGAAGTGCACAATCTATTCAAGTCACACTAATTATTAAATATTGCTGTTAAATAATGAATTGTGTGGGTAAGTGTAGACATACATAGATTAATTTGAATTTCACTTTTTTTCCCCCTGATTAGTAAAGCCAGTTTCCTTGGCTGACCCTTCTCTCCTTTGGTTTACAAAGAGCTATTACTCCTTATGAGCATCTGGAAATAATTTCATTTGTATAGGCAGAGAAGCAAACCAGATCAATTAGTCAGACTGTACATTTGGTACCACAAAAAATTAGAAGAAAAACCAATTAATTTGATTTTCTTCTTTTTTTTTTTTTTTTTAATTTCCCAGAGATAATTGGAAGGGTTTCAAAACGACGTGCCATACTGTAGTCTCAATTAGTTTGTAGTGAAACAACGCCAGAGCAGGAAGATACAGTTTTATTGCATGGCATCATGTGGAATCTAAGAGCTAAATCAACTTGCTGTTCTTGTTTCTAATGATTTTTTTAAAAAAATTACAACACATTGGAATTTGAGTGACTCTGAAAGGAGTGCTTCTTTGCTTTCTGATGCTTCAGTGTTATATTCTATTGCATGCATTTCACTTCTCTGTGCCTGAGAAGGTCATGGAACAGGTCCTTCCAGAAGCTCTGCTTAGGCCCATGGAAGATAGAGAGGTGATTCCAGACAGCCAGCATGGCTTCACCAAGGGATTAGTTCGCTTTGTCAGGGTTTCAACTTGATCCTCATTCCATCTTCAGCTACTCCTAACTTAGCCCTTTCTGAATAGAAATAGTCAATACAAAGGACTCATGATGAAGTGCATGGATATGACTGTTTGTTGTACACATGTAAGCAGAATGTCTTGTGGACTTTGTGACTTGGCTGCGGCTCCTGGCTTTTGAAGGGTCTCCGCAGCCCATGGGAAGTGTGCAGAGGGGCTTCTCACTGCATTTAGCTCCCGTGGTCATAGTGACCATTAGATTTTGCATTTGCATTACAGGAAAAGGTATTTATACATACATTTCTCTAGAAGATGGTCAGGAGAAGCATTTTTTTAGGTCATGAGAACCATGTTTCTTAGAAAGCAGGGAGGTGGCATCTCTGCAGGCAGGCTGTTAGAAGGAGATAGACGAAAGCTTTTGTTTGTGACAGAGCAATACCCTTTAAAAACCCAGGCTAACTAACTTGAAAGAGAAGTTTTGCCCTGTTTGGCAGGGGAAGTTTGTCAGATTTTGTTGCATCTGTTAAATAAAATCCTGTTGAAAAAACTTATCAACATAATTTCAGGAGTTTCTGCTGCTAATGATGAGCATAAAAGTATTGCAGGTGTTTTACTCTAAATGGAGATAAAACATAAAATTATCATATTAGAAAAGAATTTCCATAATGTTTCACACAATGTTTGCAGGTTCGATAATTGCCTCGTAATTTTTGTGGTTTGCATATTTTGCCCTCTTTCAAAAATTTATAGTGCAAAAATAAGGATATTTGGAAAGGTGTTGGTTTTACCATCTTTGATAGATCACAATGTTTTCTTTTTCAGACTTTCCAAAGAAAGTGTATTCCTAAATGTGACAATTTCTATCAAGAAAAATTGATTTAGTTTGTAAAAGTCTGATGTATTGAAAAGCAGTTTTCTACTTTGTGGGCACTTGCTGCTTTCACTATGAAATTTTTCTTTCAGTTCATCTGACACTTCAAATAATAAGCCATTTATCCACAGCTATTCCCATCCACCATTGCAACAGAAATATTTAAGAAGGGTTACCTAAGGACATGGCAAAAGTAGGCACCTTAAAAGAAAAGCTTTAATGGATGGTATGAGCCACATTTTAGGGTTGCGATTTTGTGAACTAATAACAAACAGATTTTAAACAGCTTTAGAGTATGGCAAAAATCCTTTTCAGAGGTGGTAGAGGAGAAGTCTGCAAGTCTTAAAAAAAAGTGGATTTTTTAAATGAGTACTAGCCCAACTAGGAACATGAGAGGGAGGTAGAGTTGCCATATGTAATCTGAATGCTCACAGAGGTGTAAGAAGGAGAGCACAAGCTGGGTGGCTGGGCCAAGGTTGGTGTTGCCGCACACTGGTGAGTGCAAGGAGGCAGGAGAGCTTTATGGCTTCCTTGAATCACCAAGGAATACCTGTCACAATAAATTTTAAATGAAAAGGCATTTACATGCCCACTATGACTTGCCTCAGCTTGGTTCTTGATGCTCTGTTGAGCAATTCAGTCACACAGATGCATTGCTAACCAGGTAGATAAATTTCACTGATGGGAATGGGAAGACAAGCTGAAGCTCTCTGGTATTACTTGATGTTTCTCACTGGGGTACTATAATTGGAAGAACCAGTATGAAATGCCTGTCCACTAAGAAGTGAAGGTCTTGGTATAAAGAAAAACATCACCTACTGCAAGAGGCTCACTCTTTGGAAAACTGTTTTGGTTTTGTTTGTGCTATTTTTCTTCTGTAATGAAGCAATTTTGTAGGAATATTGAGCTGTCTTGTCTCATACACACTTGATTGCTGTTGTGTGAAATGTCAAAAAATATGTTTTAGCAGGATTTTTGATAAAGATTTTTTTTCCTCTCCACTTCCATGTAGCTTTAAGTTTTTAAAGATTTTTAGTGGTAGTGACTGACCTAAAACTTCTTCAAAAATATCCAAGGGATCTATTCATGTTATCCCTGTTTGAAAGTCTGGGTTACAGTGCCTAATGCTTTTTAAAGTACAATTACTGGACATTAAACTTCAGATGTCTTATATTAGAAGGGCAATACCTCAACCGAATTCAGAAATAGATTGATGATAGAAATGAGAATTTTTTATAAATTCCTTGTGGGAGAATGGGACCCTCGTACCATGAACCAATATGATTTTCACAAGAGTCCATTTATTGTTTACATTACACTATTTTTATACATTTCTGCAGCTGTAGCTCACATGATAGCATGACCCGATTGGATCTCTATGCTGTCCATGCTCTGCATGCACCTTTCAGAGAACCTGATTGGTTCTAGTCCAGGATGGTACCGTCCCTCTTTTTATCGACTTTCTGGCCGTTTTGTTATCCCGTCTTCCAACAACTTCTTTCCCAATTTAGAATAGCATACATCTCTGTAGCCTTGACAAATTCTTGAGGTCTCTGATAAGGTAACTGAGCATAACTTGGCTGGGGCACTCTGACAGAATTTGAGTGCCTTACAACAATTCCTTTAGCCAGTTCTTGCACTGGCATCTAGTTATACAGGTTTCTACAAGAAAAAGATGCTTTTAATTGTGTACCTTTGTGCCCTGTTTCACTCTAGAACAAGAATTATTTTAGTGAGTTAAATTTTAAATCCTTGGGCAGACCTTGTTAGGCAGGTACTATGAGCAGCATAGCTGTTTGTTTATGACAGTATCTGCCTAATTGTTATCTGAAGTTGATTGGTTGAGAGGAACTGAATGGGTAAATGCACACAGAAATAATTCGTTATCACAATAACAGTTTTTTTTTTGATCATTTGTCATTAGCTTGCTGTAAACATTATGTCAGAAAGTATTAGACATGGTGGTGAGGGGGTTTAACATGGGTTAACATGGGTTGTATTAAATCTTCAACCTTTTCAGATGGAATTTTGTAATCATTTATAAATGGATCAGACCAGGGACTGGTGTGGCATAGAACTTCCAAGTGGCAGTCAGGGAATATTTTATTCATGCATTGTTTTTTTAAAGCTAATTTACAATTGAACCTGTGATCTCATGATTAAGTACTTTTATCATTTAGCAGGTGTAAAAAGGGGTTTGTGTAAAAGTGCTGTTGTCATTAAGTGATGCAGTTCACAAACACTTTGACCTTTGCAATACTTTCGACAATAAATTTACAGATTAATTATGCATTGTATTAACAGTGTCCCTTTACAGTCTGCAGTTCCTGTTTGTGTGAGAGCCCATTTCTGTAGGTATCATTTAAAGGGATAATTAGGTGTTTCTACAAACTTTTCATTAAAAATGTCTTTTTATGAAGTTCACCAACTTACCTTTTTTGCGAGTAATGTATTTATCAGCTAGAGATCGTCTTCTGTTCTGCTCTGTATAAATACAGGTGATCAGCATGATACATGTGACTGTAGATGAAAGTATACCATTAATTTAAAGGACTGCATGGCACATTATTTGCCACACCTTAATCGATTAAAAATAATCATCTTGTATAATCCCTTCTAAAATAATACACCTCATTAGTTTACTGAATGAGACACACAACTTTGAGTTTACTGAACTAGAGAAGGAACTAAGTCACTTTTTTTTTTTTTTTACCTGCTACCTAGGTGAGCTGGTGCTTCCACTGATTTACCCCAAAATAATTTTACTAGATTAAATAAACTGGATTGGAACTAGATTTCTTGGCTGTACTTAGAAATGGTGCATTAGGTATCTGAGGAGTCATATCTTGTGTCTTGTTCTCCTCTTATTTTGGATCATCCTGTGGGCCTTGCTCTTGTGGTCTGACATGGGGACATGACAAGAAGGTGTGTACAGACCTGGAAAGTACTCTCAGGTATTTCTGCTTAGATGTAGTACAGCAACAGAGAGAAACAGGGACAAAAATTCTACAGTTGTAGTTCATTTCTTCAGGGCCTCAAAATAGTGGAAAAATGGAAGTTAACGTGTGCACCCTGCTTTACCTGCCTGTGAAGCATGTGAGTCAAGACTGTAAGCAAAACTCCCGAAAGCAAGAGGCAGCCAGCAGAGCCCTCTTCTTCCCTCACAATTCCTGAATGGAGGTCTACAAGAAAAATGTTCTCTCTTGCAGGTTTTTCTATGGTTTCTTTTGCCCCTGCTTACACTGGTGTCTGCAGAGCATTTATCCCTTCTGAAAACTTGCCCCAACTTAGGCATGGTAATTTAGGGTCCTTAGGGCTCCTATGATAATTTGGAAATTATTCAGTATTATCAGTGATCTGTCTTTTTTGATACAGCACGCTGGTCAATGACCATGAGAAGGTTCTTGAGTTCTCTCAGTGATACAAGTCGTCACACTGATCTTTTTAGCTTTACAGGATACATGTCCCCGTTTCCATCTTGGAATACAATTGCTCTGAGGTGGTTTGCTTTGTACAGCATTTCACTGCAATTATTCCATTCCAGACAAGCAGTGAGCCCTCTACCTACTGGTGTCATTTGAGCTTACCCTTAATAACACATGATTTCAAAGACAAAAATATATTCATTTATTTAAGGAAAAGACTAGGGTAGAAAAAAAAAGGCAATAAAGAATGAAACAAAAAAATGTCATCTTGAAGTCTGTTTCATACAAAAGTGTTGTCCCAGCTGTCACTTTGAATCTTTACAGCACATTTCAGCTACAGCAGCCTAGGGATCAAATTGGCCAGCACTACTCTGCCTCCAAACATTACTTCTCCCAGTTGATGCCTATATCTTGTTGCTATACTGGTTTCTAGCTTATAGCTGAAGCTGGAAATAGCAGGGTTAATGTGCTTTGCTGCTCTAAAAGAAATGGAGGAGATGAGATCGTGTATTAGATCACCTGAAATGGGAATCTAAGCTACCTATTTACAGAAAAGCCTTTCCTTTTTAATAAGGGGGTCTTACTGTATTTCAGCTTCTCTGAACTCAATAAGAGATAGCAGTGCTAGTTCAAGCTGAAGTGAGAGTGCTTGTCTCTGAAGTCATGGAAGGTTCTTCCAGATAATAACTCACTGCTCATGTTTTCTGTCTCGCTGAGGAAAGCAACTGTGTGCTAGCTAAAAATTAGAACTTCCCTTTTCAAGCAGAAAAATTTGCATTGTGAAACACTTGTTTTTATAACTGATTGAAAATTGCCTATCATAAAAGTTATCCAGTGTGTAATAGTTTCAGTTGTATATAGCTTTTCTGACTTGCTACACTGACTATACACCACACCTTAACCAACCATGTGTCAACATTAAGAGCAAAGTACATATATTAAACTCCTTGTTTTCTGAACATGTCTTCCACCAGCAGTTGCTACACAGCCAACCTCTGCCATCTCCATGCAAACTCTTCAGATAAGGCAACATATTTTATGAGAGTGCACAGAAAAACAGGCCCATAAACCTCTTAGGGTTGCTTTCAACCTGGATAAAGCTCAGATTTCAGCTGAGACGACTTTGATGCAAATGATCAGCGAGTTCATTTTAGGCTGCCTGGGCCATCACTGCTCTCCAGAAAATCACTTGTGAAACTGCTGTGTGGAGTCCTCTGCTCCCTAAGATGTGGGGCTGTGATCACTGCTCCAATACTTCGCTCCCACAGCAATGGGAAGCTGTTGGTTGCCTCTGTATATTCTGAAGCTCTCAAACTAGGAACTTCGCTTTAAGCATGTATGCATTCTTACTGTGTCAACATTACTTAAACTACCTGTGCCTCTGAACTGAGATGTTATCTAGACAGTAAACTGGACTCAAGCACGTCTGGTAGTTCATTGATTTGGGTCTGATTTGAACTTAAGATTGTTTGAACTTAAAATTATTTTCAGGCCTGAGAAGTGATGGAATAGAGAGACACAGAATCCTTAAAAATAATACAGTAAATCAAACTAAGAAGATAAGCAGGAGAACAAATGCAAGTGAAAGAGACAGTGTTTCAACATAAATTAAGTACTTGCTACAGGGAAAGGGGAGAGCACAGTAGGAGAATAAGCCAAATTCAAGTTACAAGTATAGGTATTAAGGAAAGTGCAAAATTTAATAACAGCAGCTATAGACAGGGAAAGGTGCATGACAGGATATTGTGTTTAATATATGCTCCTCCCCTTTCTGAATAATGTGGGCAGGCTGCCTCATATGTGTGCTAAGAGTGAAGGGGAATGCATAGAAAAAGATTTCGTTTTGGTAGCATGCAAGAATAACTTGTGAACCCAGCACAGGCCATCTCTGGTTGGTTATGCAGAAGAAAAAAAAGGTGCTCCTGCCTAGAGCCTTCCTCTCCACTGCCCATCTCAGAGGATCCCAGGGCTCCCTTTAGATGCCATGGGGTTTTCAGACTTTGCTTGCTCATTCATTCCCCATCTGGGGAGTGACTCTGTGTGTACAACCTTCTCAATACCTATCACTAATGCACAAGTGTTTAAAGTAGCTTTATTTAAAACATTCCAGATGGATGTCCATCTTAACCATGCAAAATATGTACTCGTGTGAAAGTATATTGAAGCTAGTATTTCTTTGCAGATAGCAGGTTTTTGAGAAGTATTTTCCTTGACTTTCTGCTTTACTTTGTAAGGTGGTATTTGGAAAATAAAGCCTTTGTTTTGTGACTTTTTTAACTTAAGTATTAATAAATTTAAAAAACCTTGACAGTACATTCTAAGTGCTATCTTCTTTTACACCTGGACTATCTGTCTCAGAATCTCTGGTTGGCAAGCAGCAGCTGGAGGGAGATAAATTTTGTTCACCAGGAGAGGTCTCTCACAGTCTTCTGTTATTACTGAACTTGGAAGCAGAAAGACCAAAAGGTGAAGCTACAGAAAAATTCATGCAAGACCTGCTCAAATCAGGTTATGTCCACCACTGTGCTTTAGATACCATAAATGTTAATCTTAAATAAATAAGATCAGTTATAATTAAATGCTTTTTTTAAAAAAAAAGTGGAAAATAAGGATGCTGTTGCTACTCAGCTCTATTTCTTTCATATTAAGGCTGTTGTTTCACAGCACTAAAATATTACAGAAATCAACTCTCTGAACAGCACCACCAGCAGGCAGATTAACTCTACTATTGGCTTTGCCAAGGAGATCCCAGAGACGTATGAAGACCCTTCATTTTGGGGTGCTTAATATGGCTTAAACACTTATGAAAATAGTAGCTAATATTTCAGAGAGGAAACAGGATTTTATTTCATATTGGTTAATATTTTTTTGCTATCCTTCAAATAAACTTACATATCATGAAAAATAAATGTATAAAGTGATACAAACATAGCTTCAGCCTGGCTGTATCTCCTCTTACTATACCTCTTATTTGTTAAAAATGAATGTGTAAAATCTTTATATGAATGCTACTGCATAAATAGTGTAACAGATGCATTTCTGCTGTAAACAATCAAAAGCAAAGTTATTTGTGTTTCTAACAACAGTTAAATGAACTCTGCTTTTTAGTTCTTGTTTACCATTGTAAATGACAGGTTTAGTTCTGCTTGCAGTCTACTATAAGTATTATCTTAGGAAATCCATGCATGGAAAGAAGAAAACAGTGTGCTAGAGTGCTTGCAGTAAGTACTAGAACCAAAGAAAAGAAACCATTATCAATTTATTTTGTGTTCTTTACATAAAAGCCTTTTCCAGCCTATTTTTTTTTTTTGTGTGTCTTGTTGTTGTTGGTCATAAAATTCTTAGTATAGCCTTGTCTTTTATAGATGTTCCTACTTACGGGGACAGGCTGGAAGTTGTATTTCAGCAAAAACAACCACCGAAGTGTGGAAAAGAAACCTTTACTTTTCAGGTATTTAAACAAGTGCCAGTATGTTGCAGTATTCCCATAGCCATTTAGGGGTATCTTGATCTAGTCAACCTCTCATTTTGACAGATGTAAAAATTATTTTTTAATGCTATTCTTTTGAATCATTTTCATGGTAATAATTCAACAGAATCTTTAATCAAGATCAGACCTGTTGTGCCATGTAATGGAATGTGCTGCTTTTGGCTGGGGTAGAGTTAATTTTCTGCCCAGTATGGGGCTGGTATGGAGCTGTTTTGAATTTGTGCTGAACAGTGGTGATAACACAGAGATGTTCTTGATATTGCTTAGCAGGGCTTGCACAGAGCCAAGGGCTTTCCTGCTTTTCATTCTGCCACGCTGGGGAGGAGACTGGGGGTGCCTGGGATGTTGGGAAGAGACACAGCCAGGACAGGTGACCCCAGCTGACCAAAGGGACATTCCAGACCAAATGGCATCGTGCCCAGAACATAAAGTGGGGGGAAGAAGGAGGAAGGGGAGGCTATTTGGAGTGATACTGTTTGTCTTCCCAAGTAACCATTACACGTGATGGGGCCCTGCTTTCCTAGAGATGGCTGCCTGTCCATGGGAACCTGCCTGTCCATGGGAAGCAGTGAATTTACTCCTTGATTTGCTTTGCTTGTGCATGCAGCTTTTGCTTTCCCTATTAAAAGGTCTTCATCTCTACCCATGAGTTTTCTACCTTTTACCCTTCTGATTCTCTCCCCAGTTCCACTGTTGTGGGAGTGAGCAGCAGCTGTGTGGTACTTGGCTCCTGGCTGGGGTTAAATCTCTACATGGAACAATAAAAATGGAGTGAATAGATTAAAAGCAAAGGGTAGTTTGGTGTTGGAACTATATTACAAGGTGAAGTTGCTTGGGTCAGAGCACATACCAGACTATAAGATTCCAAGGACTTAAAATAAATTTATGCTAAAATAATCAAAACTGCATATCCAAATATCTACCTTTTTTTTTTTCTTAATTTTCCCATATGCTTAGTAAGGCTCTAGGATCCTGGATGTACTGAATTAATTATCTAGTCCTGCACAGACAGATTTCTTCATTCCACTTCATCTCTGTGAAGTGATTCCTTGTTCCCTCTCTAGCAGTCTCTTCCACAACTTTCTGGAAGGTCTCCAATTTTAGACTATTTCAGATCAAGAGGAAAAACAAGTACCACAGAGTTTTCAGTCTTATTCACTGCTTTTTTCATCTATCTCTTCCCTTCTGTGAAAGGAACACACTTGAGGGCCCCTGCTGACTGCAGGTGTGCGGATGTGCAAAGGGGAGATTGTGTTACGTGCCCCTGAGAGCTCCTGGGAACTAACTAATTTTTCTGACATAAATGGCCTGGCAGCAGCTTTTCTGAGGAATGGACTCCCACAAAACCAGTAAGATACAAACTGTGTCCTGAATAAGCTTCAGTCCCTGAATGGTCTTAAGGAGCAATCTCAAGTAGAGCAAATTGCAATTTAGTTCTGCAGAAGTAATGAGCCTCTGAATTTCACCCGTTGTGATTTGCACTGAGGATCAGATGAGGTTATGCTATCTGAAATGTGTTCTCACACTCTAGGGCATTAATTGAGAGAATGTATCATCAAGGCTTCAGACAATTACCTTTATGAGATGTGCCTTGAAACTGACGGAGTCTTACAAAATACGTAATTGTTTCGCCTGTATTTGGTCCCAGTAGTTACATAAAATTAAGTTTAATTTTCCTGCAGTAAACAGCTTGCACTTTTCCCAGATGTGCTAACATCACAAAAAAGTAAAGAAAAAAAAAAGAAACAAAAACCAACACAAAGACAGCAGAAAGTAAAGATTAATTTATATTCTGACCTCTTGTGCAGCTTCTTAATCCTTTGGCCAAGAGGTCAAAATCCTTATGAATGCTATATGAACTCCAATTTGGTGGAAAGCCTCATAAAGCCAAGGGAATTATGAGGCGTTAAAACAGAGTAAGATTACCACCTTGTTCAACATCAGAAAATCTGGATGAAAATCAAATGAAAATCTGGTAGAAAGAGGAACTAAAATTACTTGTAGTAGGGATGGCTTTATTTATCTCCCAGTTTACCTATTTTTCTCTCAACAAAAAAACACCCAAACAGATTTATAGTTTAAAATATAATTAATGGTCTTGTGGTCTGTCATAAAATGGGTTTTGTGTCTTTGTGGTTCCTACTGAGTCTGAAAAGATGAACAACTGCTTGAATATCACAAAGTCACTCCTCTGGAGAAATTTTGCCTCTGGAGATGTGTCTTTAAAATAGTTTTGTTCACAGGGACAGTAATAAATGTTTCCTGCTCAAAAAATGTCCAATTAATGTCCAAGTCATAGTGATATGAGCCTTCTCCTGCTAAGACAAAGCAAGTATTTGTTGAACTGGATGTAAGAGCAGGGCCAACCTACTTTAGTCTCAAGTGTCAAATCACTATTCTGATAAATTCCCGGAGGACTATTTTTAAGCCTTATTATTAAAAAGATGATCTTAATGTGACTACAAGGGCAAAATGAAGCATTCATACTTGTTCAAATGAACTGACTTGGGATTGTAGCAATTTTTGTTTTAGAGTATTTCCTAAAATTAGCATGTAATGAAGTAATTTAATAACTTTCAAATTGTTTACAGTATTTTCTCTTCAAAAGCAAACAAGATTAATAAAAGTCTCACTTATATAGTTATAGTAGATTCATAACAATGGTGCTAGTTGTGCTCTTAATGCATAGCTCAGGTTTTAGAAACACACTGTGACCACATCTTCCTGCCTATAGTTATAGCCTTTCTGGGGAAATCAGGATTTTGAAAAACTGCATCAGAATTGGTAAGAATTTTTTACCAAGGACAAGTTGTATCAGGCTTTTTTTTTTTTTTTTTAAACTGAGATGAAGTTTAATAAGGGGGCCAGGAAATCATGGTAACCTGGTAGAGCACATGCTTCTAGTATCCCTGGGCTTGAGAGATTTAAAAACAGGTGCTGTGGTAAGACTCACTGGCCCAAGTGTATGCTCTAGTATGATGACACAGATTGTCTTAATGACATACCATTCAGACAGTGATCTCAGCAAAGCTCTTTATCAAATGGTTGGGAAGAAAATACTTTTGCATTAAAGGAAAATTTTGAGAGGGGTAAGTTTGAGCGCACCTAAACGCATACTCACTTAGTAGCTGTTACTTCCTCAGATTCAAAAATTTTGCAATAGGCTTCCAGGTCACCTGTGGGATCAGTAATGTTCAGTGGTACTGTCACACACTCACTGTTCACGGCAGGTACTTGAGAAGGGTCTGGCTTTGATGCATTCCTTTGTCACTGGCAGAATGTGGGTAAGTAGTGTTAGTGTGGATCTGCTTTTAGCTCTCTTTCTCTCTTTTGTTTCTCTTCCTGTGAAAAGTTACTTCAAGTGAGTATGAACACTAACAGCTCTACCTACCTTCAGTGCAAGGGCAAATTTCAAGCAATTTACCTATGAGAAAGATATATATTATTGGAGCAAAACCAAGCAACTGCAGGAGTCTTCATTACATACTGCATGTAAAAGCCTCTAGGGGAAAAAACCCAAAAAACAAAAGAGGAGTTTGCATATAACTGTATATGAAAAAAAAACCCCATGAAATGAAAGAACAAGAAACTTGACCTCAGAGATTATAAATCACATATGGTCAAAAACAGTTCAAAAATTTACTTAATCGTCTTTAAAATCATGAGGATCATGATTTTATAGCATTATTCCAGTCATGTAGGGAAAAAGGAAGTGACATGTCAAGGACAAGAGTTCTGCTACTGCCCTAAGACAGTTCCAGATTGCACTAATGTAGTTTCTGGCAAGGACTTTTTAATGCAAAGAGCATAGGCATAATTTACCTTTCAACAAAATAAAAGGTTAAATTCCTTGACCCAACAGTATTCATGAAAAATGTCTTTCTGGAGACTATGATGTTTAATACTGTTTGTCCTGTGTGCTGCAGAGAGATATTTGGACTACAGTGAAAATCTATTGATGTCTTTTTTTTTTTCAGAAGTGCAATAATAGCTGACAGACCCCTATGGATAACAGAAGGGTTTTTTAATTTGTTAATACTTCTGCAAAGGAGAACTGAAGCCTATCTCAGCATGATTGGAAGTGAACATATTTCTTCCTGGCTATGCTCCTCTTCTTGCTTCTTACACATCTGCACATCAATGGATTGTTTTTTTCCCTTTTCTCAGGTGTTCATACTTCTGAGGAGGAAACATTGGGTCATGAGACCTTCCAGGCTCCAGGAACAGGGCAACCAGCTGCCAGTGCAGCAGCAATGTGGTTTTCCTGTCCCACTATGTCCCTGCCAGCTGCCCCATGCCCACAGCCCTGCCCAGGGCTGGCTGTACCCCACCAGGCACCTGCCTGGGATGCAGTTCCCCCAGCAGGAACTCTGTGCTGCCTGCTGAGGCTGCAGCTGCTCTGGACCCATGGCAGCCATGCACAGCTCTCCCAGACACTGCTGCCAGGGCACTGTGGGGAACCACAGAGGCTCCAACCCCTTCACCACAACCTGAGTAAATATACTCCAGTGTCAGCCCGTGCAGACTTCCTATCAGCCACGGTCACTGGCCTGACTGGCTCAGGAGTGACCTGGACATGCCAGGGCATCTGTTTCTTCTCCACTGAAAGAGAAGGGCAAAGGTGGATTTTAATCTCTGACATTTGCAAAAGTCAACTTTGTCAATAATTTTTTGTAGAACTAGAAAAACCAATTTATGTTATGTCAGTCTTCCTAAGAATTTTAACATTCATCATACAAAAAGACCAGCTGCCTGAGAGCCTTTTTTCTTTTTTTTATACAATCTATTCTTCTAACTCCAATGGATACATGGCTCTGCAGCTGCTGTTTCCCAATTGCATTTAGTGGATGCTATCAAAACAAAACTCCTATTTTCCCATTTATAGTTACAGAAGGGATAGACTTTAGCTGGCCAAAGGACTTGATTATATGTGTTACTTGAAAATCCTTTTAATGTGCTTTGTTTTCTAGGAAGTGTGCATTATCTATATCTGTACCTACACATATACCTGTGTACATATAAGGATGATAAAATGTCATTGGAGGTTGTGGTGAGATAACATTTTCCCAACATGTATTGGAAACAAGACCACACTGGCAGACACTGTTGGATAATGAAGCCACAGGAGCATCTCCTGCAGCTCAGACCAGATGAGGCCTAGTAAAGAAGCAGGAGGGGAAATATCCTTGTGTTTAGAATTATTTTTTTTTTAATATTCAAGACTGGGAAAATGTTAAATGGATGGTTCAGTTGTTTCTTATCCCTTCTATAGAAATTACTCTTTTGGGAATTGCCTAATGCCTGATTTCACTTGCTGCTGTTCCTGTCTGCTTTATACGTATTCCTTGCCGATACTGGGACCAAGCTACACTGGCTGTTGAAGTAAAGTGGAAGGTAGAAAAGTTGTTCTATTTTTATTTAACATTTCAGAGGAAAGACAGGGATATTTTGGAAATTTCAAAATAGAGTGCTAATGATTGCTTTATAAATAAAAAGAAAATACACATCCTCCCACTATTGACTGACTTAAAAAAAAAAGATGACAGATTTACATGGCACAGGACTAAAGAAGTTCAATAGCTGTCTTGATTTAATTCTCTATTACCAAATTACAATTTTTGTGCTTTGATCAGTGTAAAGAGTAGGGAGCACAGTTATTGACTTCATCCAGGCAAACAGATAAAATCTCCAGTATACAGACTAATCTTTGTGCAACTCAGAAACTAGAGGAAGGCCTTATTCAAGTCCTGGTATGATTCTGTTTGCCATACAGAGGGAGTAGAATTTGATCTGCAAAGAGTAGGTGCTAAATAAACATTTAATTTATATATTAATAACAATCTACGATGTACATTTAAAAATTGTTAAAATTCTGAAAGAGAGGAAGGTATAGAAAATAAATAGCAAGTAGGAAGGAAGATAAGAGTAAATTGAAAAAAAAATCGAGTCAGAAGCAATATTTCAAGCTGAAACTATGTGGCTACCTTCTTATCCCATTATACTATTTGGTTATATCACATGGTATAAATAAGATTACATATTACAATTATGTGAAAATTTGTAGACAGAAATAGGGCAAGAGCTACAGTAACTTCCGTAGGACTACATAATTGTGTTCTGACTGTAGATTTAGTTAACTTTTTCCTAAGTTTATCTACTAAGATTAGTCATAAATATTTTTAAAGTATTTAAAACATTTAAAAAGCTATTTTAATAAATATTGTTCCAGCAGTATCTATTCTGAAGCATTTGTAGTCTATTAAATGACATATTATAGGGTTTTAGAAGATAATAATCTGCAGAATGCAATAGTCAATGTCCAGGAAGAAACTGTATGTCACTGCTGAAAACAAAGAACAATGGGTTACTGGGAACTAGATGTTAGAAAAATTCTTTAAGGAGAGAAGCTATTACCCACTGGCATGTAATAAACTCCTTAGCAGATAATGGCTTGGGGAGAAAAGATCTCTGTGATAAAAATAAGATATGATTCTTCAAAATAAGGTAACTGCTTTCACTTTAAGGACTAGCTGGAAAGGAAGCATCTTGAAGGAAAAAAAATGCACAATGACTGTTTCCAACCACCCGTTTATAAAAATAATAACTTTATTTCTCAGTCTGTCGGAGCAATATATAAAAGTCTATTGGATAAAAAAATCTTAGTTAAGAAAAGGATATAATCACCAGCTAGACCTGGGGAGAGGTGTTACAGCATAAAACTCAAAACAAAGGCTTTGTACATTTACTGAATCCTGAGGGCAGAGATGGATTATTAAATTAGAGCAATCTGGGGTGGGTAAATATATATATATATATATACACTTTGCATTTGTGCCATGAAATATAATATGACTTAGGGAAGATGCCTGTGATTTAAATTTGGAAGGAAAAGTACTGGTCTACTTGAAAAGGAGAGAGAGGAGATGCAGAAAATATGTGTGTGTGTGTGTGTGTGTGTGTATTTGCGCGTGTTCACACACAGAGAATCCCAGAATGGGTCAGGTTTGGAGGGGCCACATCTGATCCAGACTCCCTGCTCAAGCAGGGTCATCCCAGAGGACATGGAACAGGATTGTGTCCAGATGGTTCTTGAGTATCTCCAGTGAGGGAGACACCACAACCTCTCTGGACAATCTATTCCAGTGCTCAGTTGCCCACACAGTAAAGAAATTCTTCCTCATGATCAGGTGGAACTTCCTGTGAATCAGTTCCTGCCCATTGCCTCTTGTCCTATTGCTCAGCACCACTGAGCAGAGCCTGGCTCCATCCTCTGACACCTCCCTTCAGATACTGACAGACACTGATGAGGTCCCCTCTCAGCTGTCTCTTTGTGAGGCTGAACAGGCCCA
>VZRO01005979.1:27468-61099 GCA_013397915.1 Daphoenositta chrysoptera
CCTGTTTTTCTCTCTATCCTTTGTTTCTTATATCTCTCCCTCTCTATTGCAATAACCATGTGTTGGCACGCAATAAAGGACATTGTTTTGATTGAAACTAAAAATTTCCCTGTTTGTGTTTCTTTTGCACTCTGAGATTCTAGTTAACGAACCATCACGAGCCCTGCTTTATGTTAGCAGATCATGAGAGGAGCCCAGAACTGGACACAGCACTCCAGGTGAGGCCTCACCAGAGCTGAGCAGAGGGGCAGGATCTCCTCCCTTGACCTTCTGGAATGCTCGTCCTAATGCACCCCAGGACACCATTGGCCTCTTGGCCTCAAGGGCCCTGCTGGCTCATGGACAGCTTGTTGTACACCAGGAGCCCCAGGTCCTCCTCCACAGAGCTGCTCTCCAGCAGGTCATCCCCAGCCTGTGCTGGTGCAGGGGGTTATTCCTCCCCAGGGGCAGGACCCTGCACTTGCCTTTGTGGAATTTAAAAATAATCCGCTCTGCCCATCCCTCCCTCCTGTCAAGCCACACATGCACATGTTTATTTGAAAGCTGTTACACCTTTTCAAAGCAAGTGGGTCAACTATAATGAAGTGCAGTAAGCTTTTGCTTTTTGGTAGAGAAAAATTCCTGGTATCTTTCCATTTTCTTTTTCTTTCCACTATCATTTACTTAGATAATGAAGGCTTACTGTGATGAGAAATGTGTTGTATGTTCAGGGGTGTCATCACTGTGAGAATAAAGACATAACTATAGATAAATTCAAGGGAGATGAAAATTATATAAAATGAAAAGCCAGAGTGAAAATTAGCTGAGGAAATCAAAGATAGGTTGTACTGGATAAATACAGTGAGATGGAAACAATCAAGACAAGAACAAAGACCCTCAAACCCATTCCAGGGAATAAGGCAACCTAGGAATCAGTAGCAAAGCATCCCTCAAAGATATTGCAAACTATGAGTCAAAGAGCTAAGGAAAAATATTTTCCTAATCACATCCAGAAGGAGATATTTAATTATATTAGAAAACAGTCAAAGTTGGCACTGAAATAGTCTCAACAATAATTATTTAGTAAATGACATGTATTTTATTATAGTTTTATGACAGTTAACACTGATATGTCTAAGTAGTCTGTCTCACATTTATTACTCATTATATATTCTGTATAATTCCAAAGTACAGGTTGCCAACAATTTGGGTAATGAAAATGGTTTTCCGGTTTTGTACACCAGGCATGATTTCCTACATGTAATAGATAAAAGAATATAACATATGCATATATTTCTGCCCAATGCAAGAAATACATGCAGCTGTAGAACTATCCTTCCACAACAAAACGCTACTAATCACAACCAAGTCAGACTAACTAAACTAAACTAAACTAATTTAGCTTTTACAGCTGTACACGCCACTAGGCTTGAAAGCCATATTTGTTTGTTTTACTTTACCTTGGGGCACATAAAATCATGGTATTTGGCAGCATGGAATAAGGGACATTAAATCGGCTTTTATACTGTTGTTAAGAAACCCATAGAGGATGGGATTCAAGCAGCAGGACATCATACCCAATAAATGGCATATGCAATATACTAATTTAAAATGTCTGTTGGAAATGAGAGTGGCATTAAAATCTGTCACAATGTGGAAAAGGTGAAGAGGCATCCAACTGAAGCCAAAAACTAGGATTAGGACTGTCAGTCTGCAAAAAACTCTCCTCGATCTTGTCTTAATTCTGACGATGGACTGGGATACTGTAATCATGTTCTGGATCTCTGTATTTTCTTCTGGTTTCATTTCAAAACAGATAGGGATCCCAGGGATGAATTTACTGGAGGAAAAGAGCTGGCTTTTTTCTGTGTCAGAGGTTTCTGGGAGATCTCTGGAATGAGTATCCTGAGGATGCCTTGAAATAGCTGGCATCACACTTGAAGTCTTCCTACTGTATCTTCTGTGGTGCCTTCTGCCAAAGGCATGGCTCCACCTGGAATATCTGGAGGGTTGCACCTGCGTGCCAGTGCTCTTAGAGGGGTGAAGAGTTAGGTTTATCATCTCCTTTTCTTCAAACTTGTTTTCCTTGTTTGACAGCCTAGCGCCTATGCTCCTGCAGACACTGGTGTGACTGGCGGTCAGGCACGCCAGCGGCAGGATGTACTGCATGAAGAGCAAGGCTATCGTGAAGGCAATCCTGTAGGAATCAGAAGGCCATGACTCGATGCACAACAGCCTGTTCTCCAGTCCCTCTAAATTCAGAGTTTTGCTGAGGTCCACAGTTTTATGGAAAACTGGCAGAGGGGAGCAAATTGTGAAGCCAAAGGCCCAAACGATCACTATTAAGAAATAGCCTTGTTTTGCTGTGAGATTGCTAGAGAGGGGATACTTTATCATACGGTACCTGACTGCAGCAATAGATATTAACATCAGAGTTGAAACTAGGACTGACACACACTGGAGGAAGGGCATTACATGGCACATGACAGTGCCAAACATCCACTGGTCCAGCAGGACAGATGTCAGTGTGAAAGGTGAACAAAACAGCACAACCAAGATGTCAGAAAAGGCCAAGTTTCCAATGAGAATGTTTATTACTGTCTTCTGCTTGCACTTTAGTAGGGCTGTTAGTATAAGCAGATTTCCCACAAAGCCAGCCAGACTTATAAGTGTGTACAGCCCAATAAGAAAGTACTGCATGTCATCAACACTACTCTTATAGTCTTCCCAGGCAGAAAAATTCTTTGATGTAGCAGAGGAGTTCTTGGTATGTGTCCTGTTGTTACGGTCTTTGAATCCTAAATCCATTTTACAGTCCTGCTTAGAACAAGAAAGGCATTAATTAGCATCTGAAGAAATTATGATATTGCTGTTAAACAGAATGTAAATGTACATAAATTTACCTTGTATCACATCAATGGAAATAAATTACTAATGATGTTATTCTACTGTCAAGCAGATCCTGCATAGCGTCAGGTCAACATGAATTAGCTAAGTAGGTTTTATCATTTGGTGTTCAGCACACCTAGGCCTCCTACCTAGATGCTCATGTGGGAGAATGGCTATCTAAAGGTCTGCATTATGATGCTGCCTTTTCACTATGCTTTGCTACAGAACATATTGCCAGGCTTTCCATGAGGGAACAGTTAGCTACAAAAGCAATACACCTCGAGTTGGTGAGATTACTCATGTGAATAACAGCCCATTGAGATGAGTAAGGAAATTACAGTCACCATCTGGGCAGATGCCTAATCATTGTATCATTGCAAATTATAAAGAAGGCACCTGAAAATAGATATGCTAACAACTGCAGTAGTATTTCTTACCTTGCTAGTAGAGAACTAACACAAAATAGGTGAGAGCTTTCAAAAAGTGGAAATCCACTGTCAGTGATCCATGCTGGAATTCCTAATGTGGTGTGTATAGAAAACATCTTTTACTAAGTGCTGAATATAGTTTAACTGGTGCTCAAGCAGAAAGGAAAACTACCTACAAAACACCTCAAGTAATTAGATGTAATATAGAGAGGACAGTGTTAACTGGAAGCAAACTCCACAGAGCCATTTGAAAATTCAGTGAATTGCTACTTATTCAGCACAGAATCATCCAGTGTTAAACCCAGCTCAGCACAAAGTTATTCTGCCTACTGCATCTTCATATATTAGTCTTCACTTTAGAACAAACAGGAAGACATGAGAATTCAGTTCAAACCTCAATTTATCTTAAACACCTGCGTGTACTAGGTGTTCAAAGTCAAAATTCCCCAGAGTGCCAATGTCCTGTACAAAATTGCTTGATGTTTAGAAATCTTACATAAGAGAAAACAAAAGAGATGTACAAACCCAAAGCATACATAAATAAAGCAGAAGGCTAAATCTGTCACCTAAAAAGGCAGGCCTCTTCAAGACTGTAGCAACCCTGAGTGAGCTGTACCATGCTGACACCTTCACAGTGCAATAACATTATTTGGTTCCCTCTACACATGCAGATGTGCTCCTTCTTTCATATCATGTGTGTTCCTACTGTTATGGTTTGAACCAAAGGGAAGCTCAAACCATAAAACAAACTGAGAATATTCACTAACTGTATTGTGATGTGAAGGTCCTTCAAGTAAGAGTAGAAATATAGATATATATATAGATAAAGATCTTGAAGGTAATGTGTTGGAAAGAGGTGAAAAGAAGTCAGCCTTGCAAATTGCCCTCAATGTTAAGAGTGCTTTTTTACAACAATTAAAATAGAATTAAGAACTGACTACATGAATTTAGATAATCTAAATATTATAATTGTGTGCATCTGAACAGGGAGGCATCAATGCATATTATTTTTGTCCCATTTTTGCTAGTCTCTAATGAAAAGATGGAAAACCATATAATAGACAAACAATGCTATCTGAGACTACCTTTGCCTCTAGACCAACTTTAAAGGAGCAGACTAGAGATTCTGTAAGCGATCTAATCTCTCTATTTCTACATTGATATTACCAGAAGTTTTCATTTTGGTGGGCTTCTTTTTATACAACTCTTAGCTGATGAAGCAAATAGTTTTTTACTTACTTTTTCTGAGCTAATTTCTGAGTTGCTAGTAACCAACTGAAAATGGTATGATCTGTGCACCACAGTGACTTCCAAAATCTACTGAAATTTCTTTCTATTCCCTAAATGTGACTCTACATAACTTTCGCACCTTTGCCCTGGATAAGGTAATAATGCTAAGAATAGGACCAAGGAAAAAAATTTTATGTGTTGTTATATTATAACATGTTTAATAAATTAATGTTTACTGAGTTCTTCTTGAAGGTTTAAGTGAAAGATTGTTGCCAGGTTCTGTGGATTTCTACACTTCCACATAAAGCTCCTGCAGTATGGATTTAGCAGAATGGTTCATTGTGTTTTTAATAGAATTCTTTAAAAACAAAAAGTGAATATTCAGGCTTTCTGAAGTAGGCATATTTTATTGAGATGCATCAATACCGAGGAAGTTTAGCAGGAATGCCTCTGAAGTCCAGCATGGGCTAGCCAGCTCCGTTCCTTCTGTGCTAGGTCTGCCTTCTGCCTTGGGTGAGAGATAAGATGAGCTCTTCCCTGCCACGTGTCCTCATTTCCATGAGGAAGGAGCACTGGAAGAATTAACAACATGATCTGTTCAGACCCTGGCTGGACACTCATGACACCATGAGAGTCTGAGGTGCACAGAACCCCTTCTGCACCATCCTCCTATAGTTACAGTTTCAGAGTGACAGCAAGACCGAGAGGGAAGGAATAACAGTATCATCTGCTGGTTTCAACAGGGAACTGCTGTGCTGACACAAGTTCCGTTTGCAAAATGCCCAAAGAGGATTTTATTTTCATTTTGGATATGTAAAATGAAAGCAGACTTTCCCCGCTCATTTCAAAACATGCCAAGTGGATCTCCTGCTTTCTGAGCTTTCTCTCCTGCTCAAAAAGAAACCAGTTACTGTCAGTCTGAGTGCCAGTGGCAGTAAAGATGCAAACAGAAGTTTCCCTCCCATATCATTTATCTCCAGTCCCCGAACTCATATTATCATGCCACTGATTTCACAGGGCTGTGTGCACTTTTTGGCATTTATCTTCCTGCTTTGTTTTTAACAGCTGCCTCTGTTCTTGGAGATTCGCTCACCCTCCCTCATGTTAGTTGGTCAATCCTGGTGCAGCATGTGGCCATAACTTTCAGGGAAATGGAAATTCCTGAAAATCCCATTGTGGAAAACAGAATTAAATAATACAGCCCCTTTAAAAACCTTCTCCTCATATTTGAAGTGTATTTCTAAACTACATGCACTGTCATGCCAGGGTGCTCTTGCACCTGTTTTCAAAACTCAGATTTAGTCAATCTGAAGGTACCTGCTGGAGGTTTTCTAGCTGTCAGCTCCAAAAGTTGGATCACTTTCATCTCCTGCATCTATCAGTCAAGCAAATGAGGTCCCCGTTCTGTATTGCTGGTCTGCACACCGCACATTCCTGCCTGTGCTCAGCTACACTTGTGTGAGCTCATACCCGTGAGCTCTGCATGGGTTTGCATGGGTTTCCTTTAGTTTCAGTGGAATGCTTGAGGCAGGAGGCCGGGGTGCACAAGGCAGTAAACCCTGCAGTTTTGTGGCAGGATCCAAGGTAGATTTGGATATTTACTGTAAGAGCCAAATGATTGCAGTTAACATTTAGCTGAGGTAGAGGCACCAGATAACCCATGCTAATTTAAAATGTTTAATATCTTGTACTTGACATCATTTTTTTCACTTAAAGCTATCACTTAAATTACAAAATCACCAAATCATAATTTAGGACAGTTAATAGGCTGGATATTTCTATATCTCTATATATTTAAAGGGAAACTTTCAAGAACATAAAAGTTAGGCAGGCAACCATCATCCTCTAAGGCAATTGTTTTTTCAGGAAATGTGCCTTCATTAGATTAGATACTTACATGAAGGTTTATTCATGGATAAGAGCTTATATCCCACAATATTAATACCTATTATCTCTGACTGGCTGATCCTTGTATAGTCCAGCCAGTTCAATCCTTGTAAAAGGGCAATTAATCTTTATAGCTGTGAACGATTTACAGTCTTGGGCGACCTTTTTCTATGTTAAAAGAAGAAAAAAACCAGCCAAAAAAACCGCACAAAAAATCCCCAACAAACAAAAACCCCCAAACCCCATGGTGAACCCATACAGGGAGGAAGCGAAATGTGTAAATTCATAAGAAGTACAACCTTTCTGCCCTCATAATACTGGAGCGGTATCAAGACTGCATGGAAAAAAGTCAGAGAAGGTTTTTAAACACCTACACAGATGTAAGTAGTTAATATGAGTGGCTGTTACTGCACAACCACCAAAGCTTTAGGAAGGCACTGAGCTGTGTTGTTACAACCTGAGAAATAATGCCCCCACATCAATACAGACTGAGATAATATCCGAGACAAAATCTGAAACCACTGAAGTGTTGCACTCACTACACAAGCTAAAGATGAAAAGCTGCTGATTCTGATGTTCCTGTTCCTGATGTACAACAGCAAAAACTAGCCTGAGAACCTGGGAGAATTCAACAGATTGAAATTACTTCAGAAGTCCAGAAAAAAGGATTTTTGAACACATTAATGGTATGCCTGTTTCTGTGCCTCACCAAAAGAACTGCAGCATTATCCTGGAAAACAAGAATACAACTTCCCAAATTATACAAAAGCCAACTAATAAGATTGTATATCCAGCTCCAAGGAAATGCTACGGAATATAATTGGCTATTTGCTGGCCAGAACAGAAAACTTGAAACGCGCGGCTACAATTTTTTTCCAGGGAGCTCAGCAGCTCCTGGCTCGCAAAAGCACCAAAACGGAAACGCCTGTTATTTTGCCCTTCTACGCCTCCCTTGGGAACCACTCTGCCCGCCCGCACCGCCCCGCGTCCGAAACGCGCACCCGCTCTTGGCCCGAGCCCCGTGCGCCCCGCGGCCGCCGCGACACCGCCACCGCCCCCCCGCCGCGGGCTGATGCGCTCCCCCCATCCCCGCGCACCTGGTGCCAGGGCGGGGCCCTGCGCAAACTTGCGCGGCCGCCCCGCGAGGGGAGGAGAGCTGAGCCGAGCCCGCCGCGTTACCTGCGCGCCTGTGCTGCTGCGGGCGCGCCNGGCTCGCCCGCGGCCGAGGGCCGGGCTCCGGGGCTGGGGATGCCGCCGTCGCTGCCGCAGTCGCCGCCCGCTCGCCAGGACCGGGGCAGCAGCGCGGGCGCATTTCGGGAGGCCGCTCCAGGCGGCCCTGGAGCCCGGTATTTCAGCGCTGCACGGTGTGACAATTAGAGTTTCCATGGAAATACAGCGAGACGGTAAATAACCCCCGCGCTCGGCGGAGCTTACGAGATGCTCTCAGTGCCTCACCCGGCACTCAGGGCACGGCATTTTGCAAAGGTAAAACGCTCTGCGAGTCTCAGAACGTAGGGAGGTGCGAGCAGAGACAGGCAATCACAGAACGCTGATCAAAGCTCCCCTCGCTTCAGCTGGAGAGGAGCTCCGGAGGTTTTTATCCATGCTGCTCGAACACCCTTTAATTTTTATTTTAAAACAGGTGGGAGGCTATGGATTTCTCCGAAACAGTTTTCTTTGCTGACTTGAGTTCGGTTCTTACAGAGCAAAATATCTGAAGGGTGGTTTTAATTTTATCTGAACAATCAGTGGGAAAGCAGGACATTTTGTTATGTGAGCAATATTTTCAAGCCTAAAATCTGTTGGGTATATCAGTGCAAAGCATGAAAAGACAAACTCTGCTGCTCTCACCAGCTGTTACCCTCTAGCACAAGAAGAGACATTGATTGTAGTCCTATTACAGGGCTACCGGAGAACTCAGTGACATGCGGGTCCCTGGGAGCACAAGTGGCAGAATCTGACACAGATATGTAATTACTTTCCCATTTGCCAAGGTGCTACTTTGACAGTTGATATTAACCCAGCACTGCAGAAAAACTGTCAGTATAATTAGCCTGTGAAAGACTGTACCACACAAAGACAAAACAACTGGGCAATCATATTGGTAAAATAACCTTTGGAAAGTCCGGGTAGGTTCCTTATTTAACTTTGGTATTGGGAAAATACTCAGTGAGTGATCCAGGAACAAATTATCTTCGGCAGATGAGCTCAGGATGGCAAAGAAGATTTCATCCTATCTTCTTTTGAAGATTTCATCCCATCTTCTTTCGCCTGCTTGTGCATTATTCACCACCCACTGCTGGTGAATCACTGCATGTGCAAGTGGAGCACAGGGAGCTGCCAAGTGGAAATGACATGCCAATCCATCTCATCATATTAGCACAACTCTCCTTCTAGTCACAACGGAGAGCTGAATTAATCCTTTTTAGGCCTGAGCAGCCGTTCTTAGCATTTTTCAACATCTTCCCACCTAACACTGATGGTTTTGAAGGCTTTCACACAAATTTTTGACCTGTAGATACAAACCCACTAAGGTTCTAACACATGATGGGAGTGATTAGGAATTTCCCCACTTCTCTTGTTCCAGGAGAGCTGCCCACATTGCTGGCCCCACTGCTTGAAGTGGAAGGTCCTTCCTGGAAGGAGTGAAGTTTTAAAGACACTTCATCTTTCTATGGAAACTGCTGGCTACAGCAGACTAATACTGCCTTTAAAAAGAAATCTAAATTTGCTGCCAGAGCCCAGTGGGAAATTAAAGTTTCTTACATTGCACAACTGTGATTTATGTGGGATGCCATTGTACCTTTATAAAGGTACAAACAGCCTACCATCATGTTAAGCCATTTCTAAGATGGGAGGTCACCTAGTACAGTTTCCAAAGCAGCCTCCAGAAAATATGTGCTTCTAAGCAAGCACAGTCAGTAAGACAAGTATTCCTTCCAAAAAACAATCTTCTCTACAGATAAAACATTGTACATTTTTTGTTGGTTGTCTTATTGAAGGAGGGTTCATGAGGCAGTAATGTATTGGCAGGTGTGACATTGTTTGTTTGTTTTGTTCCCCACAGACCTGTAAATAACTCCAGATTTCTCTCAACTGTGTTTTTACATTTCATTCCTGATACTTGCACAGATCAGAGACAATTACTATTCAGAGCATTATAATTTATTTCCTTTTCACTGTTTGTGTACCTCTGTCTTGCCAGTAATACTACTGAATAATAAAATCAGTAATCTAGAGATAGAAAATGTGTGGACATTAGAGATATCACATGTCAGGAGCGACAGCAGATCATAGTACAAGTTCTCTAGAAACCAGCCCTCACAGAGTTGTTGAAACCATAGAGGAGTCCTTGAGGAAGTAAGAGATGGTGATGGTGAAAGATACCTCCTCTGGAGGAGCTGGGGAAGAAAAATGTTGCATCAGAGAGAGAAGGCTGGGATTCCTGAGTCAGAAGGACACAAGAGAAAATACAGGAGAAAACTGTGGCTATATGAATACAGATTAGTTTTGTCATGTTTCTTACCACAGTCGCAAATGATCTTTCTTTTGGGAGAATCATTCAAATATCTCAGAAAATTTAGCCTCTAAAGGCAAACTGTGGAAGATACGAAGACTCAAAGCTCCAACGGGAATCTGTGAGAACTGATAAATGCCACAAAACCAAACGTCTAAAGCACCTAATGTCCAATTCCACTGTATGCTGTCAATTGTCCTGAGTCAGAGTTTGCCATGAGACAAAGTCTAATGTTATTGTGAAGTTTGCTACCAATGCAGCACCTATCCATGGGCAAAACAGTGTAAATGGTAGGACATAGCTACTACAGAATCTGAGAGATTTTGTGAGATACATATAAAGCATTTTTGTTGGTTAAAATTCTTCACCCAACCACTTCATGCTCAGAAAAATTCTGTTAAAACACTATTAAAAATACCACTGATGTCTGGCTTCTGTATGGTCCATCCCTTCTACAGATTCTTAGCTTGCATAAAGCAGCAAGCCTTGGACTTCTGAAAAGGTGGCAATGGTTGAGATATCTTTGTAATGAAAGGCAGGACACCTGATGGTTAGCTAATAAAATACTTCCAAGGGTGAGCCTGTAATTAGTAAGTTTTGTTTCCTAATGTGTCATCACATTTTTTGGCTGGTTTTATACACATTGACTTGTCTGGATGATCATGTGTGGGGCCTATTTCTGCTTCATCTGAAGCCAGATGAGGGCTTGTGTATGAGCGCACAGGAGTTTGAATCCTGAATGGACACGGTGGGGTGGCCATAGCAGAAGCATGACTTAGTGTTTTGACCATAATTTAGCCATAGTTTAGGTTATGGCTCAAGAAGCCTTTAAGCAATATTTCATGTGATCAGGATAGATATACACTATCTACATAGATATACACTAGTCAGCTTGGCTGTATTGTTGAAAGTGGAACTGCAGCAGCAAGTCTGTCAGCAGAGATTAACCACATAATCATTCCTGCAGCTTCTTTGGGTTTGTGACATGAGCAGTCAAATGAAGTGTTGTTATGTTTGGTGTCAGATGCAGTTATGTCAGTATAAACATGTTCTTAGCCAAAGAGAGATTTTGCTGCAATTCAAATTATACTCAACAGCAAAAGGTCTATTTAGTCTACTGATGACAGACTTTTGCCCCAAGGACAATGAGTTCCCTTATCTTTGAACAGAGTAATGTGAAATGCAAGTATTTCAATGGCACTGTTCATTACTAGAAAATAAAAACAATAAAAAAGAAAGTTAAAAAACCCTTCAGAGAGTGTTTACATTCATTTCCATAGTGGTGACTTCAGTTTGTTTTATACAGAAAAGAAGATACAAATGAACCTCCTGATGTTCTTTCACGTACTGGATTTTAAGTTTTGAGGAGGGATTGCATTGCCTGAACACACAGCAATACATTGCAATGAAAGCAACAGCCTCATTTTATGAAATCTTTTCTATTTTTGAGTTTTGCAGTGCAAAAACATTTTAATGGATTTATGTCTTGGTCTATTTTTTTTCTACAATTTTTTTTTAAAACATCTCATTCCCTTCTCAATGCTTTTGCTTCAAAGCATTTCTGTATTCTTTTACTGAGGCTGTTCTATTTCCTTCGTTGAAATACTTGTGTTCTATTTATTGTACTTACTCTCTTTTTGCAATGTCATGCCTTCACACAAACAAATATGTGCACATAAACAAAAAGTCTTCCAGTTCAGGATACCTTTGATGTACTGAAAAATCTATTCCCTGGAAGAGGATAATCTTTAACACAATGGTTATCTTACTACTTCAGTGTTCTCATGTCCTGACAGTCATCATCAATAAAATAAGAGTTATGAGGAATTATTTGACATCTTGGTGAGCTTGGAGCTCCAGATGGAGACTCTCAGCTTGGTGTTGAGACTGGAGACACACAGAATAGCCAGGACCAGCCTGATCTTCCTACAGAGCGTACCTGATGCACAACGTGTATTTTATACTGCTATAATAGAAAGTTTGAAAAGAGTCAGTATCTGTTTATTATTTTGAGTAAATTTCTGAGTGATTATTTTTTAGTGTGTATTAGTGCTCACATGTATGTGAAATGCTTCAGAGAAGACTCATACAGATCCAACTGATTTAGTCATCTGAGTCGGGCACACAGCAGTATGGTGAAGCAGAAAGCTTGTAGCAAGGCTCAGGTTATAGCACGTGTGCACATACATTTATATGCAGCATATGTGTTAGAAAGACTTAGGGACTGAGGCAGTCCTTTCCATCCCATTTCCATTTCCATTCCATTCCATTCCATTCCATTCCATTCCATTCCATTCCATTCCATTCCGGTCCACTACACTGTTCAAAGGCTGACCTTGCATCTGTCTGCAGTGTGAATAACCCTATGAATATTTGTTGTTTTCACTGGGAGTTCAGGTCAATGAGTGACACCTAGGCTCTGTTTTCGATCTTTTATAGGTAGTTATTATATTTGCATGGTACAACAGAGGTATTGAGGTTTGCTTTGTCAATGTTTATGCAATGTTTGAAATTCATGTATGTGTTAACCATTAAAGAGTGAAGTATGAATCACTTCATTTGCTGCTGAAATGGAGATCCTCATGACTAATGACAAAATGGAGGAGAAAGAAGACCATATGTATCTGAAAATTCAGAAATTTCTGAAGAATTGGCATTTTGCTAGGATGGTAAATGAATGGCTCTGTGGTACATTAATCTATTTACAATAGAATAGCATGGTGAGAAACAAAGACAAAATTCACAACTCCCTGCACCCCTGTCTTCCGAGGCTCAACATCACTCTTGCCTCCCAACTGTTCTATATTCCCACCCCTCTGAGTGGTGCAGGGGGACAGGGAATGGGAGTTCTGGTCAGTTCATCACACGTTGTCTCTGCCCCTCCTTCCTCCTCATAATATTTCCCTGCTCCAGAATGGGTCCTTCCCATGGGTTGCAGTCCTTCAGGAACAGACTGCTCCTCTGTGGACTCCTCTCCATGGACCATAGCATGGACATCTGCTACACCATGGTCCTGCATGGGCTGCAGGAGAGCAACTTGGGTCACCATAGTTCTCACCACAGGCAGTGGGCGGGGAATTTCCGCTCTGGCCAGCAGTGGGTCCATTTTGGAGTCAGATTAAAATGGTTCTGTTCAACATGGATGTAGTCTTCTGACAGAAGCCACCCCTGCAGCTCCCCAACTTGCCATGTAAACTCAAGTCTCTTATTCTGAACTGGTCCTAAAAATGTATCTCTGCCTTGGATACCTGTTGGATACCTTGGATGCAACAATTCTGTGTCACAGAATGCTTACTTTAATTTTTTTAATAGCCATCTCGATCATATTGGTAAGAACATTTCAGGGAAGTAGTGGGAACATCCTGGCATAACAAAAAAAGGCTTTTTCTCTGCCTAGCAATACATATATTGCCCTTAAAAATATCTATATTAGGCAACTTTTTTTTTTTTTTTTTGTAGTGTGGATGAATCATTTGACATCCATAGCGATGAGAGGTCTCAGTTGTACATGTCCAAGAGTGTCACTGCTTCAGACAGAAATATGCTCTTTCTGAGACCTTCAGCTTGGATCCCTGCCTAAGTCTACCTAGCTTTGCTCTGCTCAGTTGAAGACAGATGCGTGCTAATGACCCACATAGGACTGAAGTTCTTAAGAGGTATTATATACAGCCTGCACTTCCTTCTGGCTGCTGCTCTTGAAATGTCAGCAGCACCACAGCTGCTGGTTTATAGCAACCTTGCAGTGTGCCTGCACTTTTCTTTCTTACATCAAGGACTGCAATTACAATGCAGTTGAGCTGAGCTTCTGTAAATACAGTGTAAACATCAGCCTTATTCTGGGTTCTGAAATCTTCCTGTGCGGCTCCTTCTACAAAAAATGTTACAATCATTTACTACGTGCAACTGATTTTTTAGCTATAATTAACCTGGTTTCTCAATTGAGAGTTATTCATGACACAACAGTGTCAGTGTTGCCATGCAGTAAGTGCATACCTGAAGGTAAGAACATAAGATAATGCAACTCCTTACACAGGAAAATTTAATCTGGAGCCTTGCAAGACTTAGGGAACCTCTGTTTTCCAAGAAATCCAAACTCCTATTAAAGTCTGCAGGTTTTGTCAAGGCATTTTCAAAGCGTTGCTTACGTTTATCTGGGTAACTTCTTGCAGACTTCCCAACTTACTGTCTTTTATGCCCATTGAAGTAGATCAGTGCAGTGTTTTTTGTGAGTGAGACAGCAGCAACTTGATATTTCTTATTGTCATAGCTATTCATGATAAACCAGTAGACCAGAAGCTAGCTGTACTGGTATAAAAAGCCGAAACTTTGTAACTTAGGGACAAGCTCCTTATGTTTAAAATCTTTCTCGTCCCCTTTTCAACAGTTTCTATTTCCATCTTTAGTTCGGCCACAAGATGGCAATAACTTGCAGACAAAATGAAGCAGGCAGACCTGTTTGAAACTGTCTCCCTTCCTGAGCTTTCCCCTGCGCTTTCCCCCCAACCCCCCTCTTTTGTTTCAATATTTAATTGCATTTCTTTCGGAATTACTAGGCAACCCACCCCCAGATGTGCAGTTTAAAGGTGATGTGCATGCAGTGGGATTTTCAGGATCTACTCCGTAGAGCATCATCATGTGATACTGGGGTAAGGTGGAGTTCAGCTTTAAGGGGGAGTCTCCAGCCTTTCTCACCAATTTTTAGGATCTGACTGGAGAAATACCAAAGGATCCTTCTCCTTTCCCTACTCCTTCTCCGTCCAGCGTCCTGGGCCAGCCCCTGAGCAGACCAAAGATAGGCAGAGCAGTTGCAAGGTGAGTTTCCCCCGTGGTTGCTTTTCCATGACTCTGGGTGGTTGTGTGCCAGTTAGGCTGGTGTTTGCTGTCTTAGGTGCAGGTGAAAAAATCCAAGGGAGGGTTAGGCTCCAGGTAGAACTTCCGAGCAGCTGGGTGAACCATCAGCTTGGGCTGACAGCATTTTGTGTTTGCTTTTGTACAGCTCCTATAGTTTTACTGTGCATTTCCATTCACCTCACTGCACATTATTTCACTCTTTCTGTCTCTTGGTGCTAAACTTCTGACCAAATTTCTCACAGTCAGGAGGGTGTGCTTGGTAGGGGAGGCTGTGCAATCACCCAGAGGGGTCTGCAGAGCTATGGGCTTTCCCCACCCCAAGCCAGCACTCAGAGTGGGGAGGGATCTCCTTCCTGACTTGGGAGATGGGGGTTTAGGAGACAAGGAACAGTGCAGCTGTTTAGGAGATTGAACTTCATGTCCCCCTGTTGTCTGGTGCATTTTGCAGAAGGACAGGAAAGAAGGACTCCTTGTCACTTGTCAGCAGTGCTGTGTTTCTGAGCTAGTTCCTAGATAATGCTCTTAGGTTGCATCTCTGCTATGGGAAAGATGAGGGAAGAAGGAGCAGTAGCATTTTCTGGTTTTGAGTTTGATATTTAATAAAAAACCAAGGGCAGAGCTTGGCTAAGGGAGAAGAAAAACCAAGAGCACAAAACCCTGGACACCTTATTGCTGTGGGCAGTTTGGTCCCAGCTGGTGAAAGAACCTGCCCTGTTCTCTTCTTGCAGGACATGGCTCCTTGCCTACTCCTGCCACCATTCCATCAAGTCACAGGGCTAGAGTGCCCACTTCATGCTATACAAGGGATGGTGGAGTTCATGATTAAATCCAGATGTTGATTTTCAGACTATGACAAAGTTACGCTGTGGGAATTGAGGAGCCCTGGCTCTACACATCACCCACACACTTTTCCTTTGGGTAAAGCACCTACTTCTGGCATCACAGAAGTGATGCTTCAAGGGATCTTGGGGGTGGAAATTTCTTTATTCATCCCTAAAACAGATTTGGTGGACTAGGAGATCCGATAAATTTAGTTAGCAGAGGCAGAAGGTCCAAGAGAGAATATTCAGGTGCATACCTAGCTAGCTTGAAAATCAGAGTAGTCAAATCTCAGACAGATGCCTTTTGTCTGAAATCCTTGCTGTTAACTTTCACAGTAAAACATCACTCAGAGGCAAGCTACATTGCCTATCACAGTTTCATGTAGCCTTGTGGTGATTAGAAAGAGCCAGCAGAGACAGCTGAGGTGAGCTCCTGACAGCAGGGAGAAGGCATGGCATTGATACGGTCATCCTTTGGCTGACCCTCAGGAGCAGCTGGAGGTGCAAGCCCAGCCCTCACACTCTGGCTCTGCCCTAGGGAGGAGGCAGCCCCTGCTCTGGTCCCCAGCATGTGGCTGTTAAAAGGGTGTCTGTCACCAGTAAGAGACAGAGGCAATTCTTCTACAGAGACTTACATGGTACAGAGATTTACATCGAGTATCATTTAAGAACAAAAGCTCACCTATTTGGGGTAACTTTTAATGAAGTACGTTTTAGTGGGCAATGTTTTCACAGCGTTTGTGATAAATGCCATATGAAGTCGGGTTTGAAACCCACTTGTGTGAATTTTAAGTGGCATTACCTTCATTACCATAACCTAAGGTTAAGTGAGCAATAAATTTAGCTCATGGGAGTGGGCAGAGAGAATATTCCAGATTCAGTGCAGAATGCAGTGCCATTAATGGTGCCCAGATTCAGTGCCACTAATGGCAAGTTGAAGTAAGGGTGTGTCAGGTTATCGATTAATTGGTTTTTGTTTATCACTTAATTTGATTTAATTTTTTAATTTGCCTTCTGAATACATGTGCTTGAGTTCCAGATTTTTATAATCTAAGGCCTTGCAAAGGGGTGGTTATTTAAGAATGCCTATTTCCCTTGCATGGCTAAAGAAATTTTCTGCAGTGTTTAAAATTTGCCATTTTTTTGTCTTGTTTTCTTCTTTCTTTGCTGCACAGACCTACTAGGTAAGATTAAGGTATTCAGAGTTCCTGATTTACCTTTGACTCAGTGCCAGTGCTGCTGAGGGCACTGGGACGCTTAACATCAAGTGTATGCCATACAGAAAAAAAAAAAAAAAAGCAGCAATTGAGTCATTTTTCCACCCGTCACATTAGTCAGATGGGCTCCCCCCCCTCTCATGTGATGCGTGGATATAATTTCACTTAGAGCAGTTCGAAAAAGCAGACTTTTGCAGATTAAACTTGTGAAAAGGAGATGTAAAACGTAAAGTGGAGGCTACGCTGGTGGAAGGCTGAAATTGCTTCCCGGCTCGCTGTTTCGTGCGACTTGTGCCGGCGGGAACGGGCCGGGCAGGGCTCGCGTCCCGCTTGCCGTCCTGCGCCTGGGTCCTGCCTGCTGCCTCCTTGCCGCCGGCCGCAGCCGNAGGTGGTGCGAGGGAGATGCGGCTCTGAGGAGCGGGCTCGGCCCGGGGCGCGCTGCGGGGCTGACGGGGGCGTTCGGAACTCGGAGCGGTCTGGATGAACGCGGCGGCGGCGGCGAAGGTCGGCGGCGACTTGGAAACAACATGAATACCTCGGTTCTCGCCCCACTGGGAAATATGTCCGGCCACCTGAATTTTTCGGAGATGAATTCGCAGATCTTGCAGTTTGAGGACGAAGATTGCCATGTGCCTTTGGCCATGGTCTTCACTTTGGCCTTGGCTTACGGGACTGTAATAATTCTGGGAGTCTCTGGGAATCTGGCCTTGATTGTCATTATTTTAAAACAAAAGGAGATGCGCAATGTTACTAACATCCTCATCGTCAACCTGTCGTTTTCTGATCTCCTAGTGACCATCATGTGTCTTCCCTTTACCTTTGTGTACACTTTAATGGACCACTGGATTTTTGGGGAGGCCATGTGCAAGTTGAACCCTTTTGTGCAATGTGCCTCCATCACTGTCTCGGTCTTTTCTTTAGTCCTCATTGCTATTGAGCGCCATCAGCTGATCATCAATCCCCGCGGCTGGAGGCCGAACAACAGACATGCCTACATGGGGATCGCTGCCATATGGATTTTAGCCACAGCTTCCTCTTTACCTTTCCTGATCTACCACGTATTAACAGATGAGCCCTTCAGAAATGTAACATTTGATGAATATAAGGACAAATATGTGTGCTTGGACCTGTTCCCCTTGGACACTGCCAGGCTTTCTTATACCACAACGCTTTTGGTGATTCAGTACTTTGGACCACTTTGTTTTATATTTATCTGCTACTTGAAGGTAAGATAGAACCCTCTTGCAATATGTACTTCTCTCTATCTGATGTTTGTTTATCCTTCCAAAGATGACAGTGGTAGGTTAATTTATCCCATGTGTTTCTCTTTGTTGAATTTCCTGCAGATATACATACGGTTAAAAAAAAGGAACAACATGATGGACAAGATGAGAGACAGTAAGTACAGATCCTCTGAAACCAAAAGGATCAACATCATGCTGATATCAATAGTGGTCGCATTTGCAGTTTGCTGGCTGCCTCTCACCATCTTCAATATCGTGTTTGATTGGAATCATGAAATTCTGCCTGTTGCTACCTGCAGCCACAACCTGTTGTTCCTGATTTGCCACCTCACTGCCATGATCTCTACCTGTGTGAATCCCATCTTCTACGGGTTTCTCAATAAGAACTTCCAAAGGGACCTGCAGTTTTTTTTTCATTTTTGTCACTTCCACTCCCGTGAGGAGGATTATGAGACTATAGCCATGTCCACCATGCACACAGATGTTTCAAAAACCTCTTTAAAGCAGTCAAGCCCCGTCACATTTAAAAAAATAAATAGTGATGATGATGAAAAAATATAAAGAGGTAATAAAAATTCTACACCAAGCTGCAGGAAGTGTGATTGCAGGTGAAGTGTGTCCAAGGACAAGCACAATTACATAACAAGTACAAAAAGGGTAATGTTTTTCTTCCTTTTCCAAGGAACTTTGATTGTTGTTGCTTTGAAATTATTCTCTGTGCATTTTTGCCCCTTTTACTGCTTTAATGTTCACAGAAGTTATATCTGAATTTTATTAAAAGACATAGTCAAACCTGCTACTACCTATGGTTTTCATCAGCCATTTGTGTTCTGTTTTCTTTGTACAGTTCTGCACTTTAGCACAAAGGTTGATTTATTGATTTTTTTAAAGAAGTAGTTTCCAGGAGTATCCATTTAAGACCATTAGAAACAATATGAGCCACAGGGACACTGTCATTACAAAGGATATCCACCAAAGAATAAAATTAGGAAATTTCGATTTGAAGAGGACTTCTTCTTTTTCTTTTTTTTTTTTTAATTCATCTTTTGATCAATGTTAAAATCCTGTAAAATCGGTGTAGGTATGCAAAAAAAAGAAGAATTCTGTGAAACCTGTAGAATATGTTTAAATGGGGACATACAGTTGTCTCATTCACAGAGGCAATTTGGGCTGTAATCACTTAGTTTCAAAGAGAGGATTAAGAAAGAAATTCTGTTCTCATTTACAAGAATAAAACCCTACAGTAATTCCACAGAGCACAATGGGATAACTGATGTTTCAGCACAGCAAATGAAAACATAAATGGGCCTTCAGTCCCAAATGATTACAGCTGTTTTTAATAACACAGGCTTTTTAATTTAAAAAATCCAAACCCCATTTTCATCTGCCATCAGTGACAGGAGTTAACTGTTGCTGGGATGAAATGCACCATCTGTTTCAAGCCTATGAACCATGTAAATTCTCCTTGAGACCTATGTCCAGAATCTAGAGGAAGATAGGACTGTTTGGTGTCTGGACAAGGTGCAATTCCATTCTCACAGGTGACAGAGAAATTCAGGTCTGGTATTAAAAAGGTAAGATTGAGCTACCTGAGTCTTTTCATAGTAATTAGTGTTGATCTATATAAATTATGAACAGCCTCATAATACTTTGTGTTCAGATGCAATGGTATAAACCTGGACATTCTTCAAGACAATGGGTGGTTTAATCAACAACTGCAAAATTTAAAAGAAGGATATGGGTATAATTTGGGTATAATTGGTATGTTTCGCTTCCAAGCTCATAGTTCCCACAGTTGGTTGAAGTGTGGAAACATTTGCCAAATATACACAATAGACCTCTGTTACTGCTTAAAATATATATCTTCTAATTACACAAAATATTCATGACTAGATCCCAGTTGAGGGAAGCCATATAACTTGACTGCTGTAAATGAAATTTCAACAATATCAGCCAGCTGAGGTTCTGTGTCATAGAGTGTACTTTGCTATATCATCAAGGTCTTTTTGAATAATCAGCTTTTTAAAATACAATATAGACTGTACTTTCTTTCAGCAACGTCACTTTAAATCATTCTGGCAGACAAGAGGGTCTTTAAAATGGATATAAATGTAAATCCAGCATAAATGGAAATCTGATCTGATATATTTCTACGCAAAAATATCTCAGGATGTTATGGTGAATTTAATATGTTCTAAATTTGACATAGATAAATGCCTAAGAAATTAAAATTATTTGGGTTGCCAGTATTTAAAAGTGAAAAACTGTGCCTTGTGCTATCTTATAAATAGTGTAGAATATTAAAGTAGCAATGTGTTCTTGTGCATTATAATTCCATGTATTTCTCTACTGGAAGATAATTTAATTTAAAATGAATTTTCTGTGCTTGAGAACAGAGACGGAATGTAGAAAATTAATTATAAGACAGAAGGTTCTTTTAGAGCTTTGGCCTTCTGTATTTTATGAGATTTCTTTTATCTTTGTGCTTCTCCATGGAATGTGTTGTTAATAATTTGACAAGGGTTTCCCAAAATTATTTCCCTCTCACTTTGCAACAATTTCCATATTTCAAAGGATGTGGATTTTCACAATGAGACACAATGTACAAAAACAGACATGGGGTTTTTTTTAGGAATGTCACAGTGGGTTTTTCCCATTACAAAAAGTCACTGTGAATTTTATGGTTTTTTTTCCCTTTTATTCTCTTTTTTTAAAGCACTTTCTTTCAATGTAGTGCAAAAAGAAAATTCATTCATTTGAGAAACTTTCCAGATAGTTTGCTGGAAATTTTTGATCAAGCTGAATTAGGTGCTTATACAGAGTAGGTGTAGAGGAACTTTAGAGGAGCCTGCTGGTGCCCAGGGGCCTGAACCAGGTGTGTCCTTAGATTTGGAGGTCTCCAGTGGGATAGCAACATAATTTTTTCTATGTCAACATTTCTCCTGCTTGAGGTACAGTCTCAAATCATACAGCCCATCTGACACTGTCATAGTATCTCCTGAGAGTGCATGTCAGGTTTTTTTTTGCCCACCAGCACCAGGTAACCAGGGTGAACTGTAAAGAGGAGCATTCCTTCTGCTCATCCTTGTTAAGCTCAGGAGCCGTTTTTCCTCTGCACTGCTGTCCTAGGATCAGCCTTCTTGTGTTTCCCCACTTCCCTGCAAGAAGCCTTTCTGAGCCTCTGCTAAGGATGCAGGTTAGTGCATCGTCACACAAATAGCACAGGGCACACTGCCTGTAATGACAGTGGAAATGAACACAGTGTAAAGACTGCTCTGCAGGAAAATGCATTTGGGAGAATTTCAGAGGCAAAATCATTGCTCTTCTGAAGAATTTGTTATGAGGACAGATCAAAGTAGTCTTTCTGAGATGCTGACCTAACATCTGCAGGGTGTAGATCAGATCTACTGAGAGCAGTATTTTTGTCTTTGGTTTTGTGACTTGACGCTGGAGTTTGATTCTCAAAAGCTGCTGAAGACTTTCCCCTCCCGACAGCCAGCTACAGTACTGATCCTCTTTTTCATTTTCAGAGCTCCAGCATGGCTTCTCATCCTCTATATGCTAAATTTCTTCACAGGATAAGCTGACAGGTTTTGTGTTTCACTATAATTTTTCAATCATTCTGGCTTGATATTTATTTCTTCTACGTGCTGTTTTGTCAAGCGTCCCACACTTCAACACATGCTGATTCTTGTCTCAAAAGCCTGAAGATCCCTTTTATTCTTTCAGACTGGTAGAAAAGTTTTACTGACAGAAAAGCAGAACAGTGAGCGATCTATAATGTATCTTATTATTTATGTGTCATACATTTCATGTCAAATCTCCAGCCTTAAATGACAAATGTAACTATTTAATAAACATCAGTATTTACTTCATTTGTCAGTTATTTTAGCATCTTAAATGTCACTTTGATCAGCCACAAACATTTAAAGTTCCTGCATAATCTAAATAATCAGCATATTTGAATATCATGTTAATAAATACGTCTGTATTCCCATTTTGCTTTCTTTTTCAAAAAATTGTTGTGCCGTTATTACTATGTACAGTAATTCATAACTTTCATGTCCACATTAAAAAAAGGATAATAAGAAAGAGAGTGATAAATTGACAATAAAACCTGCCTTTGGTAGGCTAGTACAGAACTGGAAATTAAAGATATATATCTATATGTATATAGTCATCCCTGTCTTTATGACCACATAAAGAGAAAATATTTAAATCAGGAAAAGAAATCAACATGACAGAATGCCCAAGGGACTTGAACTGATGCTGACTGCATCTCATCACTGATGAAGGTGTGAAGGGTTAAGGTCTCATATATTCTGGCTCTGTAGTCGTGCACTACAGTACCAGCTATTATTAATGGATCCTAAAGGGAAAATTTGATGCTGATTCATATTCAGACTGTAAATCAGTATATGTTTCAATCCAGGCCTGTATATCAAATTCTCATTTTGACATCAGAGAAACATTCTCAGATCAATGAAACTGAGAATTTTCTTAAAGTTCACCATTTGCCTTGGCATTCTACTGAATAAAACTGCATTGCTGGCTGGCAGCTCACACTCTTTCCTAAAAATCAGATTTTGGATATTAGCTTTTTACCGAAATAAATTAACAGCATATAAATCATCGTTGCTGTTGTCCCGGGGACAGCAAACAAATGACATAGACTTTGTTCAGGAAAGAAAAAGCCATTTTTATTAATTAATCTATCCTTTTATGAGGTGGTTTGCAAAGATGGCAGGAGGCCATTGTTCCTCCGACCAGCCACTCCTCAGCATGAATGGCTGAGACTCTACAACGCCTATTTCAAAATATTTTCCAAAGGAACTATAACAAACTTAGAAAACAAACTGCAGGTGTTAGATAGAGAACTTGTTTACAAAAAACATCTCACTGTTTCTCATGGCTTGCGTGAGAAAGATAGAGTCTCACAGAATACTGCAGAAAGCTGGAAAATTTCTCTGCCAAGGCTTTCTTGCATCCACATAGTTGTTTGACCTTTTTTCTGGATTCTTCTCTGGATTTTTTTTCTGGGCCTGATAATGCCTCAGTTTAAAACTTTCCCTCCTACTTCTTTATATCAAAGAATTTACCAAAGCAGTGCATAGAGAATGAAGACAATAAGGAGATTTTCCATCTTCTTATTTTTAAAGCATACAAAACAGTAGGAAACACAAGCTTAAATAACATCTCTGTCTGCAACAGATTAAATTCATTCAGTTGAGTGGAAAGGGGAGAGGAATAATAATTACAACCAAATGATAAATTTTGTTGACAGTCATTTCTCAGTTGAAGGATATATACGACTCCAAGATCTACCATGCCCTTTTCATTCTTGTGTTCTTTAGTATGTGGTATTTGCTTCCCTGAGTCATTACTAATTAGCCAACTCATTACTAAAGTTGATGTGAAACAAAATTCTTCTATCCAGGTTTTGCAGAATTTCAAATGTTTGAGTATAACATATAAGATGAAAAAATGTGATCAGCTTTGGCTCTGACACTTTAATTGACCTGTGTTCAGAAATTACTTCTATTAAGTATTTCTGCCCATGCAAAACAGTGTTAATGGTCTAATTGAAATTAATATTTCAAATATTCAGGAGTGCATTAACAAAGACTAAATTCACCTTTCCTAGCCTCCTCTGGCAGCAAGCCAAGGGCACTCACATCTGCACTACTCTGGTGCTATGCATTACCAGAATGTCTTTCCCTCAGTTGTGTATACAGGCTGCTAAGTGGCAGGACTGCCATCTTCCAGGGCAGCAATAAGGCCTGGTGGCTACTGCCTCCCTTCCTCTATCTTCCATGGTGCTTCTGCATTCACTTTATATTTCATCCCTTTGGTCACTGCTTTCTGAGGAAGCTGTAGAAATTTGTACTCTGATTTTGTAAAGTGCCTGAGTATACGATAAAATTCAACTCTATTCAGGACAGTGCTTTAAATAGTTTCTTTCTTTAAAATTGTCTTCCGGCAAGTTTCTCATAGGCAAATCTCTCAAAATTTAGAAGTACATAATTTAGAAAGCCTGTGTAGGAAACACGTCCATACAGAATATCCAGCTCGTTGCAGCAAAACTGACAGCACACACTGTCTTGTGTTTTCCAAATAGCTGAATTGATGATCTGGTTATTTATCATAGGTCAGGCTTAGCTGCAAGAAATTTGCCCCAGATGAAAACACATTTGAAACTGCTGTACAGGAGATGCTCTGCGTGGTTAACTAACTTGCCACCAATTATGCAACATTTCAGATATACAGGGAAATAGAGTTTGGAAGAGTGCCGTGGCACTGGCTGTCTGGCTAGCCACCAGTGCCGGGCACCCGCCCGGACGGGAGAGGATGGCAGGGGCTGCTCGCGGGCGTGGGAGGGTCGGTGAAGTCCCAGTTCAGGTTCACCAGACCCACCGGTGGTGCAGGCGGGCTGGAAGGCAGGAAGGAGGCAGAGGGGCTTCTCGTGGTAGAGGGTTTATTGGGGCGCCAGGATCCCGCAGAGAAGCCCCAAGGGGCTGTTACCCAGGTGTTTTATCCCTTACGGAGTGGGAGGGGAGAATACAAAACATCCAATGATGCAGGGACGCGGGGTTTGAATTCAGGCGGGCAAGGGTAGAAACCAATCAGGAACACCATGGGAGGGGAGAGATCTCTCCTGAGGGAGAAACCAAACACAGGGGAAAAAGGGGGAGATGGCAGTGGCAAATTATGGGGGTATGATATTGCTGGCTGTGGAAGCAGCCATAACGCACTGCAACAGAAGAGAGACAAAAAGCAGATGCTCTAGATAAAGCCTTGATGCCTTCTGTCAGATATACACAAAAAAACTCAACGGGATACTCAGGTATTTATTTACCTGGGGGGCCAACAGACTGACAGGTAAATGTTTTTTTTGAGCAAAGTGGTGGTCAAAGAAGTGTGTATGATAAACAGGTTCTCTGCTTCCATTTCCAAAAAAAAGAACATGTACCTTTATAAATGACTCTGAAAATATACTTTTAAGACTCTTTACCTTGGATTAATCTAAACTGGTTTTTGAGACAAAGGAAACGAAATGGTTTTGGCACAATTGAAAAATAACAGCTTTTCATTGCACCCACCCACTGCACGAGTCCATTTGCTTCCACTTCTGCACAACATGGTGAAGGTTTGTTTACGGCAGGAGGAGTAACCTGATCAGCAAAGCCCTCCTTTTCTCTCTTGGTTCATACCCACACTGATACTGTGCTGCTGTTTTTCACTTTGCAATCTTCCCCCTCCTGCCTCAGCCTCTCCCAAGCTATGAAGTTTTTATTATGCTGTATATATTGTTTCTTAATAAAAGCTGTCTGTGAAAAGATGTCCTTGAAAGATCCTATTCAATGTGTGCCTGAACATATGGGTGAGAGGCCATATAGGACTTGTAGAAATGTGACTGGCAATGTGAAAATATTTCAGGCAATAGGGAACTTGAAAATGTAGTTGTTGCATACTGGTTTTTAGCCCTTTTCATTTAAATCTGTTTTTATAATTTTAATTCGTGTAATTTAAATGTCAGCTTAGTCTACATATCTAAAGTAAACTTCCTCTTGGTGGTCAGCCACCAGAGACATTCAACAAGAGGAGACACTGGGTAACCCAATTTGTATCCTTAGTTAGCCTTATAGCCTCTCACTTGACTATAAGCTTCTCATTGTTTGTACTACACTTGAAGATATATATGGAAAAGTCTTCACTTCTTTCTCTTTAAGACTAGTAAAAGTTGTACAATTAAGAGATACAAGAGATACGACTGGATTATCTTTTCTGATTTTTATTTCCATTATTATTATGACTGTAAAGTTTGAGGCACTTCAATTAAGCTTTGACTTATTATCAGTCACCATGCTGATAAGCAAATAATTAGACACGTGCTGAAGTAAGAGCCTTAAAGACTCACCTAAAGCACTGCAAGTTTAATGAAAAGCCTCCCATTGACTTCAATGAGCTTTGTGTGAGGTATTTGTTTCAAGTGACACTAAGGTGCAATACATGTCTGAACATCTGCATTTGTCCAAGGGACAAATTAAAAAGTCATCTTCAGTTGGTTCTTGCAGTATGGTTATCCTTTTAAGTTCTTCTGTGAGTTTTACTCTGATGTATTTCCTTGATACAGTTACAAGTGAAATGTGTCTGCTGAGCTGCCTGGCTTACTGATTTAAACCAATTTGCTTCACAGAAAATTGAAGAGGGTACTAGCAATTCATCACTAGTAAAAGTGTGGGCTTTATTTTTGGATGATGATGATGATAATGATGATTACTGCTACTGCTGCTTTTTTCACTTTATAAAAAATAAAAACCAAAAAAGATCACTAACAGCCAGACAGCATAGTTTAGTTTACATTTGAAATTCACTTCAGGCACTAAGGAATCTCAGCCTGCAGCACAGGCTGTGGATTTACCTGGCAGAGGTGCACCTTTAGCAGTAACATAAGCAATCATGAATAAAACCACTGAAAGTAGTTGCTTAAAAAAAGTATCTTCAGACTTAAATAAGGTTGCATTTAAGTCAGTATCTAGAAACTTGGATTCAAATATGAATGTTTTTTGTAGTGTAAATTATGCATTCAGATAACCGAGTGACTTAATAAAATTATAAACCCTGAGGCTGCTCTCATTCATATTAGTCAAATGTTTCAGGAACATCTCTGATATTGTTCAGAAGGTTATGGTATGGACGAGGCAGGTAAATGAAATCAACCTGTGAAGCTGTCAGATTGGTTTTTTAGACTCATAGATTTTATCTTACCTAGGATTAGCGTAACATAAGGAAATGAAGTACCTTCGCTTTTGAATTCCTTGATAATTTTCACTCAGTCCTTGCAGATTTGCTAAAGCTTTCTGAGGGTGAAATGATATTGGATAAGCTGAGTACCTGTTATTTAAAGAAGGGTGTTATTTTAAGCAGGATATACACATTATAGGTGTTAGCATCTGAAGTCTTACATTCTACACAGTAGAATATAGATAGATATGTTTACTATCACTTATAGCAGCACTTCAAAATGCTGACTTAAAGTGAATTTTATACATTTACATAAAACCCTTAACCTTTAGCAGTTCTTATGTTTAGAGCATGTTTGTAGAATAAACAAACCAAGCACTGCTGACTGTGGAGTTTGTTTTAGCAAAAGGGTTTTGGTTTCTTTGACCCTGGGACCCTGTCTGAGGATCAACATCTGCTTGGGAGACATGGGATCCAGCTCACTAAGTGAGGCAAAGGTATCTTTGCCAGCAGGATGTTTGACTTCCTAACAAGGGCTTTAAACTGGGAGTGATGTGAAATGAAGACCATTGCCAGCAGCCTGTGAGGGAGTGAGGGACAGACCTGTCTAACAAAGGGCCTAGAGTGCTGTGAGTGAAGGCAAACACCAAAACCACAATAAAGAGCTTAAGTAACCTTAAGCATTTTCAGGAAGCAAGGAAGTGCTTACAAAATACCCATTTGGGAAAAATTCCCTGATTCCCTCTAGGAAATGATGTCAAAGGATCTCTGAAGTGCCTGTACATGAGTGTGTACAGCATGGGGAATAAATGTAAGTAGAGAAATGCATGGGATTGCAGGGCTATGGTCTTGTTGGGATCATGGCAATAGAGTGGGATAGCTCCCGTGACTGCAATAATGCAATGGAGGGATACAGGCCCTTTAGGAAGGACAGGATAGGAAGACAAAGAGGTGGAGCTGCCCTTTATGGGAGAGAGCAGTTAGAGTATAGGAGCCCTTCTGAAGATGGATGAGGAGCCAGCTGAGAACTTACGGGAGAGGATTAAACAACCAACCAGTATGGATGACACTGTAGAGAGTGTCTGCTACAGGCTGCCTACTCAGGGAAGCAGCAGATGATTCCAGAAGAAGTCTCATGTTCACAGACAGGCCCTGATCCTTGTGGAGGACTTTAACCAACCTGATAACTGCAAGGCATTCAGTAATCCAGGAAGTTCCTGGAGAGCACTGATGAAAATTCCTCGACAGACATGATAGAGAAATCAGTGCGAATATCTGATAGACCTCATACTTGCAAATAAGGAAGAGCTTGTCAGGGATGTAAAGTGTGAAGGCAGTATTGGCTTCAGTGACAGTGGAGTTCAGACTCCTAAAAGAGTGGAGCAAGGCAAACAGCAAGATCACAGCCTTGAATATTAGGAGGGCAGACTTTGGCCTCTTCATGGATCTGCCTGAAAGAGTCCCATAGGATAAAGCTCTGGAGGCAAGAGGGGGCCAGGCTGGCTGTTTGATATTCAAGCATCATCTCTTCCAAGCTCAAGAAGAGTCTATCCCAATGAGCACGAAGTTAAGCGATGATACCACAAGGCCTGCATGGATAAACAAGAAGCTCCTAGGAAAACTCAAATATGAAAAACAAACATACAAAAGGGGGAAAAGTGGCAGCTAACATGAGAGGAATATAGAAACAATTCTTGAGCATGCAGTGACAAGATTAGGAAGGGCAAAGATCAACAGGAGTTGAGTCTGGTGAGGGAACAAGGCAAAAAGAAAGGCAGCAGAACGGGCCTCTGTAAGTACATAAGCAGCAAAAGGAAGACTAGGGAGTATGTGGGTCTGCTGCTAAGTTGGGTAGGGGCCCTATGTGACAGGACATTGAAGAAGCTGAGGTACTGAATGCTCTCTTTCCTTTGTCTTCATTAGTATGACCAGCCTTCAGAAATCCCAGGACCTGGAGACCAGAGGGGAAAAGCAAGAACAAGGAAGGCATACCCTTGGTAGAAGAGGATCTGGTTAGGGAATACTTAAACAACTTGACATAAATAAATCCATTGGATCCGGATGCAGTCTTCCCTCACAGTTATTGAACTGAATCATTTAAGTCTGAGCAGAAAGTAATACTATAAAAATATGCACTTACCTCAATTTAACTAAGATACGCATTTACCTCAATTTAACTGAAAACCATTGATCCTGAAAACCATTTCCAGGTTCATGAAGGACAGGAAGATGATCAGGTGTATTCAGAATGGGTTTTCCAAAGGGAAGTCACACTTAACCAACATGATAGCCTTCTATGAAGCTGATTATCTTACCAAGCCAACTACTGGCACAGTAGATGAGGGGGAGCAGTGTATATTGTCTACCTTGAATTCAGTAAGTGCATATTTAAGTTTGAAAAACAGCCTCAGTCTCTGAAAAAGCCTTTTCACTTACTTTGAAAATGTTTCAATGCTGACACATTGTCATGTATTTGCTTTTACTAATCCATTAAGGATTGATCCAAGTAATCTTTCATATAGAAGTATGGCCACTTACTTCACTCTGTTGACCAAATTTGGTGTAATAAGCTTTTAGATAGACCTTTTAAACTATATTTGAGTTATGTAAGCACTGTTAGAAAAGCACTGAATATAACAGTAGCTTGGTGCAGCTGTACTCTTACAAGCTTGGGGAAGACTGGGAGTTATGCAGGTTTTATGCATTTTTATCAATGCCCAAGCAAGGAAAATAATGGAAGACCCACACTTGCCTGCTACATTTGGCAGCAGCCACCCAGCCATGTTATCAATAGATAGGGCAACAAGTATGCTCTTATGTCTGAGCTAGGCAGTGCAACACGGGAAGGAGGACCATGGGGCCCAACAGTTATGGAGCACAACTAAGACTCGTGGTAATGCAGTTTTAGTCTCTATGGAAATATGAGAGGAGAGTTGAGGCAAATTTGGCGGGCCGAGAACAGGCCAGGGAGACATGGAATCTATATGTTAATGATCTTGTTATTTAGAATAACCTGTAGTAGGAAATGTATGACAATTACCAGTTCCAAGGCTAAGCTTTAGTACATGTTTTGTCAAAGTTAGTGTTTGGGGCATTTTTATTTTTTAAATAAAACTCGGAATTATTTGAATAGTAAAATCCAGTTTAGCATGGTTCCTGTGTTAGAGAGAGAATTTGTCACTGAAGGTGCTGACCGTACAAATTATTCCATTGCAACTCTAGAGTTGGATGAATTTGAAAGAGTTCTGATTGCTCTAAAATACTTTGCTTACTAGGTATGATACATTTTTTCAAAAAAGCTAAAGATGAAGCAATGATTCTGATAAGAATGTATGCCATGCCACTAGTTTTAAAATAAAGACACAAGTGTTATTCATACATTTTAACTTAAAATTGGTGCTAGCCCTGTCACACTGAGTGTTACCATTTAAATTCTTGTATGGTTTTCTTAAAAATGCAGTGCTGTTTGTACGATGACTATGATTACAGTTAGGGAAAAAAAAGAGCCAGACGAAACCTCTCTGCTCAGAACATACTTTTTGACATGATTTCTTAAACCACTCTCTAGCAAAAACCACTTCAACCTGTGTTTTTAGTTCAGGGTAGCAGAGAGAGAGTTTTGATGCTGTAAAAATCTCTCTGAAGGCTTCTGCCGTTACTGACCCAATCTGAAAGCTATGCTGATTTTTCAGTGCTCTCTGGAAGCAGATCCCTGCTAACAGTATGTAATTATACCTCAAACTATTCTGCTACTGTGCCCTACAGTGAGCTAGAATTCAAGATAAGATGAGACTGCTTTGATTAGACAGAAGCTGAGATAAACATGTTCTTTATGCAATGCTATTTAAAAACACCTTTTATATAGTACTGTTTCCAGAACAACAGGAAGACAAGTTCCCAGTGAGCCTGGGTTTAAAAAGCTCCATCTCTGCTTCCTTTCAGTGTTGTGTTTGCAACTCTTTACACTGACCCTCTGTATTCACATTGCAAGCAGCCACTGTTGGGACCACAAAAATGACAATCACACAGACTTCTTGTAGGTATTGTGCAGGATTAAGCAATCCCTCTCCCCACCTTTCTCTCTTCCCACGCCTATGCATCACAAGCACTTGTCACACTGAAGGGTAAACTAAGCTGTGGCATGGATCCAGCTTAAGAACAATAAACCTAACAATAAAGAAGGGATTTGAATGGGGGAATTGGTTCCATTTGTCAGCTGGTTACACAAACACTTGTTCTGGTGTGAAGGGCAGAGCTTGGTGGGAGGAATGAGTGAAAGTCTAAAGATGGGAATGCGCAGTCCTTAGGCTGGCATGGCCACATAAATACATTAGTCAAACTACACCCTAACTTTTTAATAAGGAAAATATTTCTTAGCCCATCAGTGTTAGCTCTGACCTGCTATGAGGTCAACTATTTTGAGTGGCCCCCATTGTGTGAACAGCTGGTTTTGCCAAACAAAAAGGCTTGGCTGGAGTTTGTCTAGAGCCGGAGTACTTGCTTCTTTAAAGGAGCCTGCTCTTGTCTTAGGATTTAAGCTTTGCATTCTGAGAACTATTATTGCTTTTCCATATAGAAACACCTCTCATGCCCACTATACTGTAGAAGCTGTTAACTCTTTTCCAAGAAATATAATAATCATGGAAGTGTGTATTTTCTAGTAAACTCTACAGGCATGTGCAGTGATCCATGATGTGAGTCTTTGTATGAGTATTTCTGTGGGGTTTTTTTCTTTTCTTCACCTGGAAACTGTGTGGAAAAGACAGATTGTTGCAGGGTTACCTCCAATTAGAAAAGAAAGAGTTATGCCATTGAGTCAAAACTGAATTCAATAAACTGCTGTGGTCAAGATTCCATTGATTCTATGATTCTATGAATAGGCTAAGCAATGTCACTAGCCCTGATATTTGAGCTTTCTCCAAGCATATTCTGGAATGCCAGTAAGTTCAAACTGTCTTGCTAAAATCAATCACTTTTGCCAGCAATTACTGTGTTGAATCACTGTGAACTTCAATTCTCAACTCACTTTCAAAGTTTTAACTTAGAGGGAATTGCCTTGATTCAGCTAAGCTTGACTTACGAAATCATATATGACTCAGCCTGGATCCTCCCTTGTAAAGTGCTCAGAGACTGTGATATGTGATACTCATAAAATGAGAGAGCTTATTTACTGTGTTCATTGAAGCTCGTTTGCATCAAATATTTCAGTTTGAATGGCAGCATTTTCTTGAAAGAGAGAAATAATAACTAAGATCTGAAATGTGAAATTGTTTTAACTGAGGTTCAGTCCAGTCCCTAAGATATAGATGTGCACTTTATATTGATATCCAGTCTGGAGATCTTTTAACTGACTGTATTAGCAAGTAATTGCAAGGACATATATCTGGTTTACACACTACAACTTTTCCATATAAATGTGTAATAAATGCATACAAACCCATTGTTAGAGATATTGGAAAGATTACTTTTAATAAAGTGACTGAATTAAAAATCTAGTGGTTTTTAGAATACTGTTACTTCTTGACTTTTCAGAAGATTCACAGTAAGATATAATTTGATTTTAACAGAGTGTATTCTGTCACATTTCTGAAAAGAAATGGTTACAGCCTGGTATTTTGACTAACTACCTTTTTCTCAGTAAGTTCGCATTCATTAGATGGATATAAAATTGAGGAGATTAAAATGGAGTACCTCTCTGGGCTCACTATGAATTTTGCCAGAGGAAAGGGTAGTAGAAGGTGCTGATTTTTCTTTATGTTCCAGACCTACTGGTATTTTGCTAACATTGGCGTACTCCTGGGTGTTCTCATTTTATTCTGTGGAGTTTGTTTCATTATTTCCCTTCTGCTCTGTTCCTTTTTTAAAAGTATGTTACTTTTTCTGGCCAGCCCTCCAGATGATCTTATCAGCTTTCTCACTTAAAAAATGCAAAGAATTTGATGGCCAGTTTTCTAAAATCTAAGATTTTCATTACAGTCATGGAAGGTAACTGTCTGATTCATACAGTATATGAACTGAACCCAACACACTATAACATAACTTTTTAATAGAAGAAATTGATTGTCCTCACTAGCCATTCATATCATAGTCTTAGGTATTTCCCTGCTGATACCCTCTGGCAGCTTCTTAGAATTGCTTTGAATGTATAATTTGTGATGCTGGGAGTTTTAAATGTAATACTATGTTAGATTTGATTGACTCAGTATTAAATACCAAGGCCCTGCTGTGAGGCCTACAGAAATCCATAGGAAAAAAACTTTGGTTGCAATGTAAGATGTGCATTCTTTACTGCATTGAACATTCATGGTGTTGCTGCATATGAGCTGTGCATTCTTTACTGCATTGAACATTCATGGTGTTGCTGCATATGAGCTGTGCTCCATGATGTATCCAACATTTTTTTGTGTCCTGATTATTTCAGAAAACCTGCTCAGAATTTTGCTACTCCCTTTCAATGACAATTAGTGCACAGCCCTGCAGATTCCTGGGTTCAGGGTTTTGGAAGAAATCTTGGGCTGCCTTCCTCTAGACAAAACTGGGAAGGATGAATCTGCTGAGAAAGATAAGAGATAATTCCAACTGCTTAAAAAGCTGCTAAAGTGACTCATAGGTTTTTCTAACTTGCAGAATTATATATATATATATATTTTTTTTTTTTTTAAGTGAAGGCCCTGGTCATTGTATAATTGTGTATATTCCCAGAGCACCCATAGTAGCCATATTAGCAGGATTCCGGTCTGTCATTGGTTGGAGCTGGGTTGATTGACAAGTTCTCGATCCAACTGTGCTTTTTCGATTTTGCATATTTAAACCTGCTGGAGGC